>VMDO01003354.1:5497-145385 GCA_007922755.1 Pedetes capensis | reverse complement strand
GCATCATATGGTTGTGAAAGCTGGACATTGAACAAGAGAGACAGAAAAAGAATTGATGCTTTTGAATTGTGGTGCTGGAGACGTCTATTGAATATACCATGGACTGCCAAAAGAACCAACAGATCTGTCCTAGAAGAGGTACAACCAGAGTGCTCCTTGGAAGCAAAAATGGCCAAACTGCTTCTTACATATTTTGGACATGTAGTCAGGAGAGAACAATCCCTAGAGAAGGACATCATGTTTGGAAGAGTGGCAGGTCAACGGAAAAGAGGAAAACCCTCCACCAGATGGATTAACACAGTGTCTGCAACAATGGGCTTAAACATAAATAAGATGGTTTGCCTGGCATAGAATCGGTAAGTGTTTCGATCTGCTGTACATAGGGTCGCTATGAGTCGGACTCGACTCAACGGCACCTAACAACAACAATGGCAAAATATTGGGTAGCATTTCATTTTGTTGTACACAGAGTCCTATGAGTCAGATCTGACTGGGTGGCACTCAGCAGCAACAACAATTCTTTCAGGAGAATTCCTGCTTTCTGTGTAGACTTTTGCCTGTCATTCCCCTGACCAACTTCCCTCAAAGAATGCTGATGTAGGGAAAATCAACTTTCTAAGCCTTTCGCCTCTTCCTCCATTGAGCATCTACTGAATTTGTGGTTCTCCAGCCTGCCAACAATGATTATGGGGAAGATCAGCTGCCAATCAATAGTGTAAGCTGTCTAGTAAATTCTCTCAGGCATTTACATATACATATAGTGTATATATTATATATAAGTAGTATATACATATATATATATATTGTTGTTGTTGTTAGGTGCTGTGGAGTCGGTATCCAACTCATAGAGATCCTCTGCACAACAGGGGAAACACTATTGTCAGTGCTTCTCTTATGCTCATAGGGTTTTCAATGGCAGATTCATTTTTGGGAGGGGGTTGCCAGGTCCTTCTCCCAAATACATATATATTAGTGCATATATATTAGACATATATGTATATGTACACATATGTATATGTACACATGTATATATATATATATGTGTGTATATATATATATATATATATCCATGTCTGTCAGCTTGTTGAGCTGTAAGAGCTTGCATGTTGCTGAGGCACAGTGTTGGTAGTGTTTCATTATATATATATATATATATATATATATATATATATATATATATGCAGTCACTATGAGTCAGACCCGACTCCTCTGCACCCAACAACAAACAACATATTGTGATCTATAAATTCTTCACAGGAAATTCTAGAGACCTCAAGAATCCACTATTAATTCAGCTTTAATATTAAAATACACTTGCCCTAAACAAGCTTCCTTTTCCATGTTTCACGTGGTTGAGGCAATATAGAAAGACTGGGAAGGGAAAAGAGTCCTCACCTGGGGATTTAGTTTAAGTCAGACCAGCTAAGCCTCAAAAGTTTCAACACAACACACATATGCATAATGACATTATTTTTGAGGGATATTTCAAATGAAAATATTAAAGTAACACTGAGCCATGCTTAAGGACATAACATTCATAAATTTCCTTTCTCACTTGTAATCTTCTTCTTCTCCAAGAGTGTTATGGACCACGTATGCAATTAGCACCTGCTCAGACAACTTCCTTATAAGAACTCCTTTGACCATTTTGACACAGGTATCTTAATGAGTAATAGTCCATGTTCTTGTTTTGGTTTAGGTAGTTTCTTTCAGGCATTCATTGTAACACCTAAGAACGTATTAAATATATTTAAAAGTAGTAAAACCTGTTTAAATGTATTTAAATGTATTAAATATATTAAAAAATATTAATCATGTCCTAATGATAAAAATTAGCAGTCTCTGAGGTCCCGAGTTCAATTCCCAGCACTGCAAAAATGGGAGAAGGACCTGGCAATCCACTCCCAAGGCAATCCTAAAGCAGTCAGCCATTGAAAACCCTGTGAGGGTCGCTATGAGTCACATACCGACTTGATGGCATCTAACAACAACAACAACAACAACAACAACAACAACAACAATCTTAATGACACCACTTTTCTTCTCTGTAAAACTGGACAATGCAGTTCAATTTCATTTCCGAACCAGGAAATTCTTTTGGATAGAAAGAGGAATTAAACCAGCTTTTTTTTTTTTTTTGTACTTTACACTTTCCTTAAACTTTAAACTGGGTTGAAAATCACATCTTTTAAGCAACATAACTTCAAAAGCTGCAAAATCACATGTGTAGCTATTGTCAAGATGTTATAGAAAAGCTCACACTCATGTCTTGGACATGTACTGTAATTCTTTCCTTAAGCATCTCTTTTCTCTTCAAATGCTTATAGTTAACTGTAAAGTATACACTGTCTCTTATCTCTACTTCATAAACTCATTAACTTTATTTCAGTTTGACCTGTCCTAAAATTCTAGTCTGTAACGGAGCCAAAGGCCTGACTTCACCTGAATGGAAGTCCCTAGGGGAGACGATTCAGGCTTCAGGTGTCAATGTCGGCTTCCATCTCCCACTGCCACTAACATGGCTAATATCTTCTTTTAACAAAATAATATTGTTGTGATTTACAACTATCTCAAAGAATGAGAACTAAGCAGACCTCTCAAGATAATTTTATATATTTTTCTTCTTTTGTCATTTGTTTTTTGTCTTTTTGGGACTGGGGATCGAACCCTGAGCTTCCCACCTGCTAGGCAGGTGCTCTACCACTGAGCTAAATCTCCAGCCTGATAATTATATATATTTAAAAACTATTACCAACCTGCTCGGACCATGTACTAAATTTTCTCTTCAAAAATTATACTGTGTTTACCATAAGATGTAAGTCGGACTCGACGGCACCTAACAACAACAACAACAACAACAACAACTTATCCAATCCATTTATAGGTGGACAATCTGAAGCTCAGATCAATTTGTCACGTTTATATGAGAGCAATAATTATCAAAAAGGTTTACAATCTATATTTTTATCTTTTAAACAATATTTCCTTATTTCGATTTATTGAAAATTGGGTAGGTATAGCAGTCACATGCATATTCTGAATATTGCTTTTTTTGTAATTATGCTATTTTTAGTAAAATAATTTTTGGTCAGATTTATTTTAAGCTTGCGGAGTCCCAGGATAGCTCATGCCTGTAGATTACCACTTACATTCAATTTCACTTCCAGTTTAACAGTTGCCTAGTTTCAGTTAACTTTTCCTGTTGCTTTAGCTCCCTAGAGCCAAACATGCCTCCCTAGCAGAGTGGCAGCCAAAATAGAAGTGAGTAAATAAGGAGCTGTAAAGAAATATATCACTGTCAACAAGTCAAAGTAACCAGGAAGAGATTAGATACACAAGCTGCTTGCAAAAGTGATTCTCTCCTGGGCAGTGTAGACATCTGACCTTGTAGCCTAGTGCTATAGCATTCCTTTCAGCATCTGGTGGGAGAAATTGGCCAAGTCTTCAAGAAACTGTGCCTGCAGAATGCAACTGTTGGTCCTTTGCAAGAGTCCAGTGAGGCCTACCTGGTAAGCTTCCTTAAACCTGTGTGCTTGGACCACTAACCTACATTCTAACCATACCAATCATGTAATCCCAAAGACCTTCAGGTAGAGAAAGTACTTTTAAGAATATCCATGATGAGGAGCATGCTGTTATCTATATGAATCAAATACAATGCAAACCAAAAACTGAAATGGTGAATTTCCCCTCGGTACCAGTAAGACATTTTCTCATTCACATTGCTGTTGTTGTTAAGTGCTATCAAGTCAGGTCCGACTCATAGAGACCCTGTGTACAACAGAATGAAATAATCTCTGACACTGTGCCATGCCCAGCATTACTGTCAGTGTCTCTGTGCTATTCATAGGGTTTTCAATGAAGGTTTGTTTCAAGAGTTGGTTACCAGGTCCATCTCCCAACCTTACAGCACCTGGTATTCCCAGGCAGTCTCTCATCTAAGGACTAACCAGGCTGACCCTGCTTAGCTTCTGAGATCAGGCAGGATTGGATGCCAAGGTGCTATGGCCGCAGACTTTTGTCACTCATAGGAATTATATATATATATATACATATATATATATATATATATAATTACACATATATACATATATATACATATATACATATATGTATGTATATGTATATATATGTATGTATGTATATATGTATATATATGTATGTGTGTATATATAGTATGTGTGTATATATGTATATATATTGATTTTTAAGTTTTATATACAATTTTATGTAAATATGAAGCCATGAATCATGAATGCAATTCAAATTGAATTGCATCAATAACCAAGTTTGAGCAACTCAACTTTGTAATAACTATTAATAAATTGGATTTCTTTGGAAAATGCCAGCATTCATATTTTTAAAGCAATTACATTTCTGGTTAATGAAAATTGAATGATATATTCAACAAATTCATTATGTAACAGATTAAATTTTTTCACTGTGCTTTTCTGAATTTTTTTTTACATAAGCACATGTATTTAAGTTTGTGTTGTGTTCTTCAATAGGGTTTGTTAATAAAATACGGAACTACTGAGATATTTATTTTATACAAATACCAACCAGGAGCCTATACAATACATGATTGTTACACTTCAATAGCACCTCAAAACTTTTCAGGCTCCCTGAATTATCTGGTTCCCATGTATAGTCAACAGTACATCTACACAAGTCAGGGCAGCACAGAGAGAGAGAGAGAGAGAGAGAGAGAGAGAGAGAGAGAGAGATGGTTACTGATGTCGGTCTTACCCAATATTAAATTAAGACCTATTATGTGCATACTGTGCTAAGTCTGTTGTGACAAAGGAATACATATGTGTATATATATATACACACATATATGTGTGTGGGTGTGGGTGTGGGTGGGTGGGTGTGTGGGTGGGTGTATGTATATGTATATGTATGTGTATATATATTTGTGTGTGTATATATATATACATATATATATATGTGTCATATACGACATATGTCATATACGACATATATATATGTCAAAAAATCTATGCACATCTTAGGATGAAAACTTTCCCTTCTGTCATTTTAAGAATGCACCATATGCTTGTTCTGCCTCCTGTTACATGTGCACAGTGTTTGGAAGACTCCCATGGCAAGTGTAAAATGGTTCCAACACAACAGCAGAAGCAGCCAGACTCAGATCCTCCCTTGTGCACATCATGCACAGTACCATGCTCTGAAACTTATCATGAATGCGAGTAAATTCTCAGGTATGATGGAGGGGCTGTTGCATACTCAAGCCTCAATTGTCATTGTGTTTCCACAACATTCTTGAATTTCAGATGCCACTCAAAATGGTCTTGCACTCCTCCAGAACAAAAGTGCTTCTGTCATTTTCTTCGACTGTCCCACCTGTTGCATGATGGCGCTGGCATTCATTTGATTAACACCATTTTAAGTGAGCATCATCTATGCATTGTTAATGTAATTCAATTAAACTTCAAAGTAATACATTCATACCATCTCAAGTGGTGCATACATTTTTTGTGTATATATTTGGCCTTCCCAGCATATACTCAAACAAATGCTTTTGAAATGCTGTACTATGCACTTAACATAGGAGTATTTTTTCTCAAAGGTTATTTTATTTAAAATACACTATGTAGATAAATTTAAAGTTATATAAAAGTAGAATAGCCTATTTTTAAGTTCAAAGTGAATTATACAAGAAAGGAATTAGGAAGTAAAAACTGTATTTTTAGACATAATATAATAGAGACTTTTTTTTTTTGCATAGGGACATAGTGTAAGAAAGGGTTAAAAATCAAAAGTACAGATAAAGAATTAGAAAGCTTTACCCAAGACAAAAACTAATGTCAATTTTTGTTAGAAAGTCCAGCTCAGTTTAGAGGATAGCCAAACATTAGTTAATGTAGACTTGATGCTATTAAAATTGTGGAACACTAGTTAAAGGAGAGAGTGGTGAACTGATAATTTCGTATACTCTGAAATCAGTTTAAAGAAATTTGGTTTTTTTATATAGCTATTATTTATATACTGCTTTATTTCAGTAACATTGTAAAGTTAATCTGAGACATTCTCCACATTATATTATAGGACAGAATCTAAAGCCAAATGAAGCTTTAAAAGAAATTTAACTTTATTCATACCAGAGTTCCGGGAAAGGTCCAAAATCACAAGACATTGTGGACAGAATAAAGGAAAAATGAAAGAGCCTTTCCCAAGTTTGGACAGGTTACTAGACTGGATGACTTGTGAGGTATGAGAAACAGAGTAGAAAAATGAGCCAGAGCTGGTGCTCAGGTTTCTAGCCGTGATGATCTGTGCAGAGATAGTTCTAGTGGCAAATGGGAAGTCATCCGGAGAGTGGACTTAAAAAGGAACATGATGAATTATGTTTGAGATATGCTTGACTTGCGAGAACAATGGAAAATCTAAGGGGATCATAGCACAATGTTATCTGTGACTAGCAATAGACTTTAACAGCTGAAACACTCCATCCTCATCTGATGCGTTAGTCACCCAGAACATCAGCCCTAACCAATTGTCATTCAATCTGTGTTTGACAGTCCTTTAATGACAGGAAAATTCCCTGTATTCCTACTAATTCAATGCTTTTTACCAATCCAATTTTTATAAATACCTCTCTTATACTAATCCAAAAATATGCCTCCTTAAAATTCTAGCCTTTGGTGTTAACGGTTCCCTGTGGAAACCAAAAATAAATGTAATCCTTCTTTCACGAAAGGGCCCTTCAAATAATTGAAGGCACTTTTCATGTGCCATTGAGCTTTCTCTTCTGTAGGTTAAACATCATTTGATGTGCTTTCAATGTTTCCTCTGTGTCTTTCTTTAAAGTGTGGTGCCTAGAACTAAACTGAGATTTCTGAAAAGAAAGGCGGGGAGAGTGGGGACTGAATCCTAAACTTAAAGAAAAAATAAAGACAGATTATTAGGAAGATTTCTGAAACTTTGACACAGGGAGAACATCCAAGAGGAAAAATAAACACAAGTCAGCAGAGCAGAGGAATGGACTGGAGATTAAACTCCAGTGAATGACATACAGAAATAAAAAGAAAAGAACAAACAATTCCAGCAAAGGATAGATTGGATAGACACAAAGAAAGCCAGGGCAGGGCAGGTCTGCCACAATTAAAGGAAAAGGAAGTTTCTTAACGATTGGAGAAATAAAAATACAAAAAGCTACAGAGTTATTGATGTCTAAAGAAACACAAGAAAGCCTTTGGGCCAGTTATAAATTAGGCCATGGGTTGTACGTGAGTTGCATTTGAGGAAGACATATTTCAGAGATTGAAAATTAGAGGATGGAAAATTTAGACAGTAAAACCAATGAAAGAAGTAATGCAACTTGAATGATAACCTTATTCACACTTGAAGGCTCAAATCAAGGGGCACTTCTTTAAGTAAACCTTCCCTCATGGTCTTCTCCAAAAGCAATGTGCATCACTAATCTATGTGTCCAGGACACCTGCACAATGATCCATTCTAACATTGCTTGTCATGGTTTATAGACTATGCAGTGACAGGAACTTGTTCTTAACTCTCTATGTGTCCTAAGCATTCAGCTTTGCCCAATTTTGCAGTGACAGCAACCATTTCCTGTTTCTTTGAGAATATCTCCCATTTCCTGTATGCTTTTGCTTTCAAATGCCAGAAACTGAAATTAGTATGAATCATTGTTTTAGGGTTGATGGGTCCACCTTGCTCATCTTTATAGAACAGAAGTGCCCAGAGGTTACATCGCCCTTCCTAGATGTCCCTGAACCAGCGAAAACTAGGTGCAAGAGTGAAAGAGACCTGAGCCCTTTCCTCTGGAGGGCATACCTGGAAACATGGATTACACAGGACTCTTTGAGTGATCACGCTGGAGCAATCCCTTATGGGACTTTTCCTGAAGACATCTTCATGTTTGCCTTCTCTCTCTTTCTTGTCTTGCTTCCTCAAGTCCCGATCAGTTTGTACCTCCTTGGTAAAGCACTTGCACGTCAGTCCTTGTTCCTGAGTGTGCTCCTGGTACACCTGACTTAAGATGGAGCTTCTTTTAAGATAAATGATAGCTAATGATGTTTAAAAGTATAGAAGTCAGGTGAATTCAGGAAATCTGAATAAGACACAAGTAGATACAGATATATACTAAAAACTCTCAACAAATAGTCCTGAAATATTCAGAGTTTCTAAGTCCTGTGTTGAGTGACAAGGAACAATGTGATAGATACTATGTACCAAAGCTAAAGGGGAGAAATAGCACTAAAGACCCTCTGGTACCCACTTTAGCTAACAGGTTAGTCATTATTTGGACATCTTCATCAGACCTTCATTCATGACATGTTACCAAGCTAAATAAGACGTAGGCATGTCATTAGCTTACAAGGGAAGAGGAAGAACTCACTTAAATATATTGAATTATAAGACAATTTTGTGTTATGAGTTATGAGTAAAATGAATACATAATGAGTTAAAAGTAAAGATTTGCAATTTCATGATAAAGTGGAAGAGTGACTTCTACATCTGCAGTTGACTATGCCCTATTTAAATATGTCATATATGTAAAAGATGCTCCAAATCAGAATTTCCCTTTGATTAAATGTATGGCACATAGGTTCTTCCTCTTGCCATAGTTTTCAATTTTTAAAAGATATTTAATAAACAATATGAGGCTCAATTCTGACTGAGAACTGAGACCCAGTGCTCGACTAACCTGCCTTGCTTGAGAGTAACAGAGTAACCCAGTCCGGAAACCAGGTAGAAGGTATTTTTATTGCAGTCTAAACAACAAGTTCTGCTCCTGCTCCCCTGCTCAGCTGACTAGAGCTCTCAGCTGACTGCATCTGTGCAACACCCTTATATGCCCTTTGGGGTGGCCAATCAGAGCTCCTGTTATCACAATGATGTTCTTAGAAAGCCAATCAGACAGTATCAGAAGATGTGAGGTAGCCTGAAATTCAAGAAGGGACACATCCTGGCTATGCTGGTCAGGGGCCATCTTGCCTCAGTTTTAAGGCTCAAGCTGGATGTGTCTATGTCAAGCCATTAGGGACCTTTTAGTCTCTTTTCCTTGGCCTCATGGGCTTAAGTTAAGACCCATTGGCTCTTCTGATGGCCCTTCTGGGACTGTGCCTGTCCTAGATTGTTCCTCCCACGAGGAATTTTACCTGTCTCTGGCTAACCAGCCATCCTGAAGCACCAAACATGGCTAAGCAAGGTCTGGCCTCAAGGTGAGACAGATAGGCCTCCAGCCATTCAGACTCAGAGTCATGTCCTCTCCCTTCCTTCCTAGGCCATATCCCTACAAAGCAGAAATTATTAATTTGTGTGTTCAGTACTTCTCTATACTTTGAAAAGAATGTTTTTTCCTACTCCAAGATAATGAATAGGATCTCCAAATTTCATTCTGAAGCTTTTTATATTTTTTCTCTCTGTCTTTCCCTCCTTTCCTTTTTTCCTTCATTCTTCCTTTCTTTATCTCACATAGTATCTACCCTCTACCTGAAATTGATATTTCATAATGATGTATTATGGTCTTCTGCATGGAGACTTACATGCATTTCATTGGATTTATTTCCTTGTGTCACTCATAGTCAAGCATCACTGTTTTCCACACATCTGGATATCAATTTGTTGAAAATAAATGGTGAACCACTTTCCTTACTACTTTACTCTAAACTACTATGTTGAAGTTGTCTTAAATCATGGCCATCTTCACACACAGAAACTCACATGGATATATAGACCTGCGTGTGGACTCTCTTATATTCCATACATCTATCCATCTTTTATGAAACTCACATATTTAATTATTATGCTTTCCAAATATTATTTAATATTAAATTTAAAATTTTTCCTGACTTTAATCTTTTCAAAATATCTTAGCTACCTTTTTGCTATTGAAATACATTTAAGTCTTAGAGTTAACTTGTCACATTCTATTAAAAGAGTGAATGAATTATTTATTAAGAATTTGAGTAGGTGCTAACAGACTGTATATTTACATATTTCTACTAAATTGCATTTTATAATCTGTAAATATAGATTCTATGACCAAAGGCCAAAAGATTTATTTGCATAGAATTGTTTCTGAATTAATCACAATATTCTCCAAATTTAATTATTATATAAATTGAAGGGAGTTTAAATAAACCAGTTATTTGTATATTCTTTAAATTCTCTTAATGATATGCTATGATCTTATGGAGGGCCATTTATATGTATGTCATTAGATTTATTTTGCTGTGTTTAATGAATTTATTTATTGTTGAGGGAGGTTCTTCCTGGCTCAGGCTTATAATCCTTCTGCCTCTTCTTCCTCAGTGCTGGGATCACAGATGCATGCCATCAGGCCTGGCAATATTTTCAATATCAGTGTAAATGCTATCTTGCCCTCAGATTGCTGCATAGCCATCATCTTAGAGTTTCCTTCACCATGGTACTGTGGATTTTTTCCTTTTATTTCCATTTGATATCCCCAGTTTCTTGCTTATTCATCTTTCTTTCCCCTCATTGTATGTTCCCTCACTTAGTAGAATATATATCTCAGCATCATCTGCAGCCATACCACCATGTTGTCTGATCTTCTCAGTTCTCAGAAGCTAAGCAGAGTTGAGACTGGTTAGTACTTGGATGGGAGACCACCTGAGAACACCAGATACTGTAGGCTTAGGAGAAGGACCTGGCAATCCACTCCCAAAGAACAATCAGCTATTGAAAACCCTATGAATAACAGACAAATACTGACAATACTGTTTTGCCTATTGTACATAGGGTTGCTGTGAGTCAGATACCAACTGGAAGGCACCAACCAACAACAACATATCCCAGTAACATCCTGTTAATGAGTGGTTAAGATAAACTTTTTGATATCTGCATATAAAAGTATCTTTACCCCAATACTTGATTATCAGTTTGGTTACTAAAGAATTATAGTTTGAATAAAAGGTATCTTCTTGGATAGTTTTTAACTTACAGAGATGATAAGATGCTTGAAGACATCCTGATTACTGCAACTTCCAATGTGTTAGCTAGTGTTAATATAAAAGGCAGGAGAAGAATTGATGCTTTTGAATTATGGTGCTGGAGAAGATTATTGAATATACCATGGATTGCCAGAAGAACCAATACATGTGTCCTAGAAGAAGTGCAACCAGAGTGCTGCTTGTAAGCAAGGATGGCTAGCATACATCTTATGTAATTTGGCCATGAAGTCAGGAGAGACCAATCTCTGGAGAAAGATATTATGTTTTGAAGAGTGGCAACTCAAGAAAGGAACACCCCCCACCAGATGGACTGACACAGTGTCTGCAACAATGAGCTTAAACATAAATAAGATCTTGTGCCTGGCACAGAATTGGGGAGTGTTTCATTCTGTTGTACATGGGGTTTCTATGAGTTGTACTCAACTTGATGGCACCTAACAACAAGAAGAACAAAGATAAGTCATTTCCAGAAATTCTTTCTGTAGGTTATGATCATTTGAAATGCTTTATTTTTTCAATTTCTGAAAAAATTATGCAGATATTGGACTGCATGAACTAAAACTCTAATTTTCTAATCACTGTGTTATCTTTCTGAGAGATTTCCCCAACTTTATGTTTTAATATTCCAAATTTTTTCTTTGACAATTTCATAATTCAATTTAAATCCAACTTTTTAGTGAACAGTTGTTTTTATATATTGCTTTGTTTCATAGGCACAACATTTTCACTTATTTCTTTACAAATACTACTTACTATGATTCTTCTGATTTTTTTGTTGTTGTTCATTTCATGTACCTATCTTTCATGTTAGAGTTTTTCCTTGAAAATAGGAAAACTGACCTCCTGCCTTTCTTATTTATATTGGTTTATGATTATTTAGTTTCAACCTTTTAGAGAACCACCATGTTTTTATTTTCTGTTGAATTTTATGACTCAGCTAAATATGGAAGAGAATAATGGTTCTCTCTATTTTATGTAAAAATCATTTTCCAATCATTCCAGATTCAATCTCAAATGTATCTTGCCTTAAAAAAGATCTTATACCTTTAATTTCTGGCTTCTCATGGTTGACAAGTTTCAGATTTCACAGTCTTCTGATTCAGTTACTGCAAAAACCATACGGTTTTCAACTTCCAATATTTTGTTATCAATATGTCCTCTTACATTATTTTTTATGATTTTCATAAGAAATTTACCATTTTCTTAAAGTTCATTGAGATGTTAGTAAAAAAGAAAGTTCAGCAAGTATGTTTAATCTGCTATTAGTATCTTAAATGGTCACAATGGCCTTATTGATATTTAAAGATATCTGAAATCTTTCCTTTCCAAGACAATGTTGCTTAGTTTCTTTACTTGGATACTTTCAGCCTATGTTTCCTTCCTTATCTAGACCAAGTTCTTCTGATAGTTCAGCTTTACCTATAGCTGTTCCTGATTTGATGACTATATTTTATATCTATATATTATTCCTGAAAACCACATACTTTGCTAAAAACATGGTAAGAAGAAACACTTTTTTATGTAGTGAAATACCCCATGGTTCGTATCTTTTTCAAAATATGTATCTTTCTATATCTTTAAATTAATGGTAACTTTTAGCAGCATTTCTCATTCTATTTCTTTGACAATCCTCTTCATAATATAATCTAATTCATTGAGTGCCAGCCAATTTGTCAGGAATTGGAGAACATTTTCTTCTCAGTAAACATTGCATTGTCAGTTTTGTAAATTTTCATCATGATAAGCTGTTCCAAATTAACTACAAAAACTGGAGCACTGACAGATATTTAATTTCTCATGCCAAGTCTATTTTATTTTCACATGTGATAAATAATGCCAATGAAAATTAGCCACGAGTTGTTATATCTTTATTTCATATGTAATCATCAATATCATTCTAATCCTACATAATTCGTTTCAATTTGTTGCTCAGGATAAAATCATTATCAACGTTCACTTAGAGGTTAATGTCTCCTTCTCAAGGGTAGACAATAATATCCCTTGTTGTATGAAATAAAGATTGAATTCATATAAATTTCATGGTTATGAAATATCCACTGCTTATGATAAAAATATGTATCAAGAATAATATTGGAAAGAAGGAACAAAATGGTATAGGACTCTATGTCATGCTGCAAATATATGGAATGTTGTAAATAGTATTGTTCTTTCAAAGAAAAAACAGAAATTTTATTCATCAGAAGAATAAAGGAGGTACAAAATGGGAAAAAAGTAAATGTATGACATCTTTCATACTAAGAAAGAGAGGTTAAGTATTCGAAGTTCATACCAATACACTATTGAGATAAAGAAAGAAAGCTTCACATCATTCTGGGTTTATATACATTCTATTGTATAATTCACTTTCTGAGCCTTAATTTTCCCATGTGAAAGTTGAGGGTAAAAGGAACACATCAATAGCTATTAGTTCAAACCTGTCATATGATAAAGTTTTATGAAATATTTTGTGATCAATATGTGTTATTTTTTCTTCAAAACAGAATGTTCTGAAATTTTCACATTTTCTTTATTTCTGCTACTGAGCAACTGCACTTACCATAATGTCCTCCAGGTTCGTCCATGTTATGTCAAATGGAGGCTTTCCTTTTCTTTTTATGAGGAGTGTACATGAGAGAGGAGACATCTACTTAAAATCCCAATTCCAATCGTTTTGGACACATAATCAGAACAGGGATTGTTGGAACACATAGTCATTCTATTTTTAATTTTGGAGGGGAATGCGAAACCCATTTTCACACCAGCTGTAGGATTTCACCTTCCTACAATGTACAAAAAGTTCCACTTTATCTGCCCCCCCATTAATCCTCCTCCTCCTCCTCTTTCTTTTTCTTCTCTTCCTCCTTCTCCTTTTCCTTCTTTTGATAATAGTCATCTTAACAGTTATAAGATGATGTCTCATTAGTGGTTTTGATTTACATTTCCCTGATGGTTAGTGATCATGAGCACCTTTTCATAGGCCCATTAGTAATGTGTATATCTTCTTTGCAGAAATATCTATTCAAGTCATTTACTTATTTTTAATCTGCTTTCTGTTGGTTTTCATCCTTATTGTCATTTTTGCTATTGAGTTATTCGAGTTTCTTAAATAGTTCAGGTATTAGCCCCTTATCAGATAGATGAGATGCAAATATTCTCTTCTTTTCCATAAATTGCTTTCTTCATTCTCGTAAGTGATTTTTGTTTTGTTTCGGTACAGAAGCCACTTAGTGACATGCCATACCATTTACATATTTTTTCTTGTGCTTGTGGTATCATGTTCAAGAAATCATTGCCAACAACAATGTCAGTATTTTCTTGTGTTTTCTTCTTAGAGAGTTTCATTGTTCCAGGCCTTATGTTTAAATCTTCAATCTGTCTAGGTTGATTTTTGTGCCTGGTATAAAATACTAGTCCAATTTCATTTGATTTGCATGTTAATATCCAGTTTTTCTGACACCATTTGTGAAAAACTACCCTTTTCCCTCATTGTGTATCCTTGACATCTCTACTGATCATTTGGCTGCATTCACTGGAATTTATTTCTGGGCTCTGTACTATCTTCCAAAGGAATATAACTTAATGCCAAACCCATCCTATCACGATTTCTATGGTTTATAATATACTTTGAAATCAAGAAATGTGATATATCCACCCTCATTCTTGCATAAGATTGCTTTGGCTGTTCTGTGTCTTTAGTGAATTCTTTGTAATTTTAGGGTTTTGTTTGTTTGTTTGTTTCTGTAAAAAGTACCTCAGGGATTTTCATGGAAAAACCTCTGACTTTCTAAACCAATTGTGGTAATATGGACAAAAACTAATTCTTCCAATCCATTACCAAAGAATATTGTTCCATTTATTTGTATCTTCTTTGATTTCATTCATCAATGTTTTATAATTTTCAATGTCCTTCTTCATGCCACCTTACTCTTCTCCAGGTGGAAAAACTACCATTTTTTTCTTGTCATCGAACTCAAATATACTCTTCAAGACCCCTTCAAGCATTTTCTAATTTCAGTTTGAAATGCCAATTGAGTCTCTTCATCCTCTCATGTGTTACTCAAGACCACATGGTTGAAAAAAGTGAGAGTCATGTTGTAATAGCTAACACTTTAGTGACAGTAACATGTAACACACCCATCCATGTCCACACGGTTGCAGTATACTCTAAGTTCTATGTGTGCAGAGGGTAAAATAGGAACCATGATGAAAGTCCTACAGAATGCCCTTGAAGGTTGGGGAAACTTCCAGGAAGAAATTCTTCTAGTGCCTTGTCTTAGTGCAAGTGAAGCCTTAAAGGAAGAAGGAAAAGGTAGAAATTTTGAAAATCACTGTCCTGTGAAACCTACTTAACAACTCATGACTCCTGCTTATTTCAGCCATTAAAGCATCATACATCTACTAGAAGTCTCCACATAGTATGCATAAGACATACTTGTTAAAGATTATCAATGCAACTATTGATTTACATTCCAGTCACTCTGTTAGACAACATGTCTTAGAAGAGTTATCTGTTCTATTTTGAAATCACTGATTAATATAGGCACAATCACATACATTTTTTAACTGTGTTTGATTGAAGCCAGGGCTATCCCCAGGTCAACAATAAAGTGAAAACAAAGGTCATAATTTTTAAAACTCATTTCAATATATACAGTCTATAGACTAAAACAGAACAACACATTGATTTCTGGACTATCTCATTAATGTAATTTTCTCTTCATTAATTCACAGTTGACCCTCAAACAAACAGGTAGGGGTACTGATTGATCCCTGAGTAGTCAAAAATCTCCATACAACTTTTGACCCTCCCCCCCAAATTTAACTACTACTAGCCAACCATTGATTGAAAGCCTAACCAATATAATAAACAGTCAATTAACATGTATTTTACATGTTATATGCATTATAAGTGGTGAGAAGTATGCAAGGAACATTAGAGACCACTTTTTAGTGCTATATGCAATTTCCTGGAAAGAAGAAACTCTCCTTTGGAGATGATTAGCTTCATATTGCCTATTATGCAAAAATTGAGCTCACTCCAATAGCGAAAGAAGGTGTCTATAATATTATTTACAATAATACACTGTGTGCACTAGGGTTAATTTCATGTAGTCAGGATTTAACACTTCAAGTTTGCATTTGTTTACATTTCCCCTATCTACTAATCACGACATGTAGGTGTTTTTGTGTCCTTATGCTTTGTTAATTTTTAACTTTTTGGAAGATTTTGTGCATATTTTATGGTAATAAAAGACAAAATGGACTATTTTCTACATATTTGTGCATTAATGGCATATCCAATTCTTATTTTTATATTTCTAGGTAATGTGCTTCATCTGCAGTTTTTAAATTAACACATAAAATTGTTCCTATTTATAGGATACCCTGTGATGTTTCAATAAATAACCTGCACAGTACTAATCCATAATGTTCAAGGGTCAGCTGTGAGTAGAGGCGCACCAGCAAGAAAGCCAGGGAAAGCTCATAGACCAGTGATGCACAGGCAGTGTTACTTGTCAGCGTTAGGGGTTCCTGGATCATAGGAAACACCCCCAGCAAAAAGAGAAATCAGAAGCAGGACTGGGAGAAGAAATCTTCTATAGGCAAAGAAGTGAGTTGTCAAAACTCTGTATGCCTGGCAAACTCGCATTACAACAGGCAAATCAGTGGCTCTGAGCTTGTCAGGCATACACCTGTCTCTGTCAAGCAAATGGTTTGAGGATAGACTAGATTTAAAAAATCAGAGTAGGAAACTCACAATATCCCATTCCAAAAACAGTAACTGTATTCACAAAAAGATACAAACAAGAAACAAATACTGAGAAAACATCTTTGGAAGGCTGCTTGTCATTTTGCTCCATAAAAGACAAAGAATAGTCTGAGATTAGGTATGAACTAAATATATTAAGTATCAAATGGATATTCATTCTAACAGTACTAAGAAAGCCTTCTTTTCCATAGTGTCCATTTTTCAAAGGAAAGAATGTTTTTTTATTTTAAAATACAGACTCTTAAATTGTTAATTGACATATTTTGTAAGTTTTCTTTGGCAAGATTGATTTATTAACTATGATACATATAAAAGGCCTTTACAGTTTTTTCTATCATTCGAACTGAGACAAGTACAATACTTTGTATCAAATACTTGATTTAAACAAACAAACAAACAACAATAACAAAAAAATACATGTACACCACAGCCAGAGATGCCTTAGCATTATTAAAGGCTGACCATGCACTAACCAAATTACAGTCTCAGTGAATCCACAGCTTTCTTAGTTATGTGATGTGAAAATATGACTAATAAATTCACTTAAAACTTTAAGTGTCTGAAAGCAAAATTCACACACTACCTATAATATCCATGTCCTCAATAATTAATTTAATAAATTTATATTATTTCAAAATTGTATGGGAATATGTTCCACATAAAAAACTAGAAAAGCCATTCCTAATCACACTCTCCATTGATAACCACTATAATAATTTTGATGTAATTTCTTTTTCTTCTATTCTCTGTAGCACGGACTCTATGGCACCTAACCAGAGGCAGTCTGCATAATTTAGAGACACCCTGTCTCAAAAAGTTAAAAAAAAAATGGGCTGGGTGTGTAGCTCAGTGATACATCACTTGCAAAGCATGCAAGCTTGAGGCCCTGGGTTCAACCTCCAGTACCAAAAAAAGAAAAGAAAAGAAAAGAAAAGAAAAGAAGTCACATTGAAGATGGAGTTGCACCTGACTCATGCTATGGTATTTTCACTTGCATCATATCATACACTTGTACAAGCTGGACAGTGAACAAGGGAGACAGGAGAATAATGCTTTTGAATTACAGTGTTAAGATGAGTATTGAATATACCATCAACTGCCAAAAGAACAAATAGATATACCCTAGAAGTGAAACCACAGTGCTCCTTGGAAGCAAGGATGGCTAGACTATGTCTTATGTATTTTGGACATGTTGTCAGGAGGGATCGATTCCTAGAAAAGGACATCATGTTTGAGAGAGTGCTTGTTGTTGTAATTGTTGTTGTTCTTAGGTGCCACTGAGTCGATGTCTGATTCATAGCAATCCCAGGAACAACAGGCTAAACAGTATTGTTAGTGCTTCTCTGCTATTCATAGGTTTTTCAATGGATGATTGTTTTTTTGGGAGTGGGTTGCCAGGTCCATCTCCCAAGCCTACAGCACATGGTGTTTCCAGGTGGTCTCCCATCCAAGTACTAACCAGGTCCAACCCTTCTTAGCTTCCAAGATCTGATGGGATCAGATGCCATAGTCATAAGGCTGCAAGCTGAAAGAGTGCTTGGTCAGCAAAAAAAAAAAAAAAAAAAAAATAGACCCTCAACTAAATGACACAGGGGCTGCAACAATATGCTTCAGCATATAAAAAGATCATGTGTATGGCATAGTTTCTGAGAGTGTTTCATTATGTTGTACATAGGTTCACTATGAGTTGGACCTGACTCCACAGCACCTAACAAAAAATTAGCAGTAAAATGCCTAATTGACCAGAAATAATATGTCCAGATTCTTGAATAGTAAAGAATCTACTGTTCCACATCACCATTTTATCATCCACAGTGAATTCTGTTATAATAGTGAATCTGTTATAATAGTGAATCTGTTATAATAGTGAATAATAGTGAATCTGAAAGCAAAATAGGTGTCAATCCTAGTTCATACTTGTCTATAGCATCCTGGGGGTCCTAGCAAAGTTTGAATATAGTCCACTTGTGAACTCTCTCCAGGCTTTTTCCTTAGGGGATGTTACTGACAGTCATTTCTGAGTGATTTCCTTCCTTTTGCCATAGGATGCAATTGCTTATTACTTAGGTTGGTTGATCAGGTACAACAAAATATACCATGACTCTGCTGATTAGTGCAATGCAGAGTACCTCGTGCCTACTCATTTCATGCAATCAATTAACTACTTCTAGAGGTCCTACTCCCCCTTGTGTCTGTGACCTCATACTGGGGGACATTGTGTGTTGCTGTGATGCTGAAAACTATGCTATCCATATTTCAGATACCAGCAGGGGCACTCATGGTGGACATGTTTCAACAGAGCTTCTGTACTAAGATAGACTAGGCAGAAAGACCCAGCAGTTCACTTCTGAAACAATTATCCATTGGAAACCCTATGAATACCAGAGAAGTACTGTCAAATACAGTGCTGGAAAGTGAGTCCCCCTACCCCAAGCTGGAATGCATTCACAAAACAACTGGGTAGAATTGTCTCCTCAAAATATGTTGTTGTTGTTGTTGGATGCCGTCAAGTCGGTGTCTGACTCAGAGCGAAACTTAATAGGGTTTTCAATGGCTGATTGTTTTGGGATTGCCTTGGGAGTGGGTTGCCACGTCCTTCTCCCATTTTGAGGTGCTGGGAATTGAACTTGGGACCTCAGAGCCTGCAGAGCAGTGCTCTACCTACTGAGCTAAATCCCAGCCCCCCTCAAAATATAGTTGACCTTAATGATCAGAATGGAGAAAAGCCCCTGGGACCACCTTTTGCTGATGTGATACAACTCCAAATGAGACGACATAGTAGCTACAACATTGGCCTCAAACATAAAAAGATCACATGTGTGGCACTATGTTGAGTACTGTTTTGTTCTGTTGGATGTAGGTTGGTAAGTCAGAACCAACTCCATGGCACCCAAGAAACAACAAAAACAGAGGCCTGACTAAAGTATCTGTCTTAAAAAGTCTTATTCCTCAAACTTTCTGTATGATACTTTTTGCATCTACATAGCCCATTTTTATTCTTCCTCTAAATTCACAGGGATTTCTATAAATAAGAGCCTCATTCAAGAGTGATCTTTATTGTCCAGTTGTTAAGGGGCATTTGCCTAACTATGTAACAAGGGAATTGACTAAGTGTATGGTTTCGAGATGATGAGAATTGCCACCTAATCTTTGAGAATCTTTGCCTTCAGGCAGGGTCTGTGTGTTGAAACTTATTTATTGATATTTTGAGGAATGTACAAGGGTGCCACAGACTCTGTGGTTCTCAGAAATTGCTAATTAGGCTCAAATTTAGATTTCATCTGGACATATCAGCATTTGTCACATAGGTGACGATGTACTTAACCTTTGCTAGTCTTCCTTTTTGAAGGCTACTCTCATGGTATCACCAATTAATTTCACTGAGTTGCTCTTAATGGTTATTAAGTTCAAGTCCATGCTCAACAGGCTACCGAGTTAAAATATTCCTGTAGAATAACAGTAAGTATGCACTGGATCCCACTTCATAAGAATGCAAATTTTTCTGGTTTGTTTTGAAACTGGGATGGAAAGGAGCTTATTTGGCGGCAGAGTCTATAACAGTACACAGTACCTCCTTGGCCTAGTGCCCTTCATGTATCATCATATCATGACAGGCACAGTTAAAGTAATGCACAAAACCACTTAGTTTTGAGCTGGAGTGGGTACTGTTAACCACCACAGCCATTTCTAACTATGTTGTTTGACAAGGTCCGGATATGGGGAAGAGGAGTTCAAGGAATCATCATCCAAGAAATGGATGGGGATAAAGAAAAGGAAAATGTGCTTTTTGCTTTCTAGAAATAGGTTACTGCTTCTAATTATTATGTACATAGTTACTTCATGTTTAGGACTGATACTCATAATTAATATTGTATTAAACTCTAATGAAACAAATGCTGAAAGAATGACATGACTGGGGGAATTTATAAATGAATTAGAAGTAATGACCACCAATTGTAAGAGTTATGTGGATAATAGTCTAGTTAAAGCTGATCAGCAATTTCCACCCTGGAACTCAAGTGTTAAGTAATTTATGCTTCCGCTGCAGCAGGCTGAGTTGTTAGCCCCTACTTGGACTGAAGTGGCCCCACCCAAGATAGCTAAGGTTTACAAAAAAGGTATAAAACAATCAAAAGAGTACACAGGTCTGTTCCCACAGCACAAAAGCCTCCTTGACAATTTAACATGGAGGTGCTTATCTGTCCAAAGGCCGACCTTGGCTCCCAGCTGGGGAAAAGAGTGGATACACAGCTTGGAGAGGTGCTTATCTACAGACCTTGGTTCCCAGTTAGAGAAAAAGAGTAGAGGCTGTTGTTCAATAAGGATAGAGTTCAAATACCCCATTATAGCTTATCATTTATGTAAAGGCTGAGAAGAGAGAGACCTTCCAAGTGTTTGGTGTCTAGAGATAGTAGAGTGTGTGTTTTGAACTATGGGTTGTTATGATTAACAGGTGCTTGTGAAACTTTGTTTCATGAATAACTACATGTGCTATTCTTACTGCTTGCATGACCTAAGCCTTAAAAATTGTATAAAATATTGAGCTATCTGGAAAATAAAAGGAATAGATCCACACTGCCTCCAAGCTGCTGTGTCTGTTACCCATCGCCAACTCCTCATCTGCCTTTGGGAACCCCTGGGTCCTAGGCTGCAGCTGGACTGTGGCAGTTAACCTACAGGAACCACTTGTATTACTGGCCAGGTAGGAGATAGTGGATTATAGTCATGTTGATCAATCACCCATTTCCTAATAGTCAATTACATACAGACATTCACAGATTTGCAGAGTAAATGCTCATATTCCAGTGATCAATAACAAACTTAGTATTATATTGAAAATATCAGGATTTCTCTTCATATTAGACTTCTAAAGATACCATTTTACCAAGACTATACGGTACTATTAATTGAAAAAAACCCCACAGATTTTCCTGTATATATTTTTTAGATGCAGTGAGGAATTCTCTCTATATCCAGAAAAGACTTTCAGTTCATTTAATTAAATAGGAACTCTTAATCTATATTCTTTTACTAAGCTCTTATCTTTGTCTAGGGTAACAATGGGCTTAAACAAAAATAAGATCATGTGCCTGGCACAGAATTGGAAAATGTTTCGATCTGCTGTACATAGGGTCGCTATGAGTTGGACTCCACCAGACGGCACCTAACAACAACAAAAAGTTTAAATCATCTTCACTTTTGTTTAACTCACATCAGCAAATTTATTAGCAAAAAATAAAGCATTTCATTTAATTACATTATTTTAAGCCTACTTAAAATATAGCTTAATAAATAGTGCACATTTCTTGGTTCTACTGAAGAACAAAGAGGAGCTCTTAAAAAATGCTTTGTTTTCTAACAGAGAAAAGATGTTTGCTTTCCTGTCTAGGTACACTTATTGTTTAACACTGGTGACAATTTTATGAGACTAATGTGATCTTATATTCTGGGCCCCTTGCAGCTTAATGAATTGACTGAAGACAAAAACCCGACACCATATCTTTACTACTCCAGGTGCCCTGAAAGTATTTCAGGGCCAGATGTTTGAAAGTAATGTGATTTTGTAGTTATTATCTCTGGGGCTGAGAAAGAGGTAAATTCAGTTTGGTTCATTTTTATTTCAATGTTCTTTTACTTTTCATTCTTCTCCACAATGTCAATATAGTTCACATTTCTTGAGGAGTGGTAAAATAATATCTCATTAACTTTGAGCCTGGCTTCTACAGACTTTCTTTTTATAGATCTGGCTCTGTTGTTTCAACTCAGAAGGCATTAAATTTAAAGATGTATACTCTATTGGATAGTAAATAAAATAGACAAGTGGGAGAGCCTTTTAAACATCCATGCTGTCAGGCCATTTCCCCACAAAGAAATCATCATGGGAGAAAGCTAGACATTTGTTTGGCATAACTAATTTGATTTCAAGTTAAAAATTGGGAGCGTCTCAAAAATTTTTGTACTTTATTCTCTACAAGTAATATACTCCCCAACATGTCTGTCAGCTTGTCATGCTGTGGGGGCTTGAGTGTTCCTGAAATGTAAAAAGGTATGCCACTGATATTTCCTATACCAGTAGAACCATCCATAATGGACAGGCTTCAGCTGAGCTTCCAGACTAACACAGACTAGGGAGAAGGACCTGGCAGCCCATTCTCAAAGCAAATAGCCAATGAAAATCCTATGAATAGCAGAGAAGTGCTGTTAAATATAATTCCAGAAAAATGAGTCCCTCAGGCTAGAACACATTCAAGAAATAAATGGGAAAGAGTTGCCTCCTCAAAGTAGAGGAGACCATGAGCCAGACGTGGTGGCGCATGCCTGTATTCCCAGCGGCTCAGGAGGCTGAGACAGGAGGATCCCAAGTTCGAGACCAGAGGCAGTCTGCGTAACTTGGCCAAACCCTGTCTCAAAAAGTATAAAAATGGGCTGAAGGTGCAGCTCAGTGGTCTAGCACTTGCAAAACATGCAAGCGAGAGGCCCTGGGTTCAACCACTAGTACCACAAAAAAAAAATAGAGTTGACCTTAATGATGGAAACACAGTAAAGCCCCTGGGAACTCCTTTTGCTGATGTGGCATGACTCAAAATGAGAAGAAACACAGTGACTGCAACGCTAGGCTCAAACATAAAAAGATCGTGTGCATGACACCGTCCTGGGTAGCATTTCATTCTGCTGTACTTAGGATCGCTATGAGTCAGATCCAACTCAACAGCACCTAACAACAAACAAAAGCAATATGCAACCTATGCCCTTGTATTTAATGCTTTTCTTGCATATGATTGTTTTCTAATTATTCTCACAATAAATGGAGCCTTGTTCATAAAATGGTTGATATCAACTTTCATTTCAAACACTATTTAGCTTTTGATTGTCTGTTTATATTTGAGTTCGGTTCATAATTTAAAACTTAATCTTGTGTTTCAGAGAATTCCAATGGAAAAACTATGAATTGTTGTTGTTGTTAGGTGCCATCGAGTCGTGTCCGACTCATAGCAACCCTTATAGGGTTTTCAATGGCTGGTTGTTTCAGGATTGCCTCGGGAGTGGGTTGCCACATCCTTCTCCCGTTTTTGTGGTGCTGGGAATCGAACTTGGGACCTCAGAAACTGCAGAGTGGTGCTCTACCAACTGTGCTAAATCCCAGTCATATATTCAAATAATTTATTTAAATTCAAAAGTATTGAGAAGATTTTTTAAAGTACCTAAGAAATGAAGACTGTATTTCTCAAACTTCTTTAGAGCCATAATTATAGTGGATGAAAAGATACTGCTAATACTGATTGTGGTGACCTTACTCTGGTGTCTGCATTTGAAAATGGGTATATGTGTGTACAGAGATAGGAGAATTTGGCTCCTATCTGATTATCTCAGAGGTCTAAAGGCAAGGCCCACACTTGCATTAAATGGAAAATCTGAGGTGTGTGTGATTTAGATAACAAATTTGAAGAATGGACTAATATTATCACAATGCTTCAATGAGTTACTCTCCTTGCTATAGCCAACAAGGTGAATTTTGGTACTTTTTATAGTGGGCATATAAAAGGAAGTCATGTTCTCACTTGTTTAGCTATCTTTATAGAAAACAGCACTTGGGAACACAAGTTAGACAACCAGCATAAAACTTCCCAGAGTATTGTCTGAATGATATATATCCTCATACTTTTCATATAATTTAAACCAGAATCATATTCTCCTTTTTTCAATTGTTTTTCAGGTTTATGTGGTAATGGTGTCAGGAATAATACTTACAAATAATTTTATTCTAAGCAATGTGCTGTATATCAAATATTATTGCTGGAATTAACCTATAAAAATATGGAAAATTGTACTTACTTCCTGTTCCTTAAAAACAATTTTGGTTCTGAGAGTATAAATATTCTTCCAATGATATAGCTGTGCTGTGAAGCTAAAATATAAATATACTTATTAAACCACTGTGGAACAAAGTTGGAAGGAGTTTTATAGTCATGTATTAAACTATAACTATTCATATGAGGGAATTTTTTAAATCATGGAAGGCATTATCAATATGATAGCATATATTAGCATGATTCAATGAACAATTTATGTGATCATTGTACATTATGACAGAAAAAATAAGATATTTGAACCACTCCCAAAATATTAGCTTTTTTTGTCATTTTGCAAGTAGTTTTTTCTTGAGAAACAAAATTGGTTCCTTATACTCTATGATACTTAATCACTCTATCCTTAAATAATGAGATACTTTTCCATTTCTCTAGTGTCTGGAAATAGTGGCATATTTTGTTTTTATTGAGGGATTGGATAATGCTCTTTCTATGCTAGAAGCAGACAGAAACACTCCTGTCTTGCAACTGAGCACTCTATGAGCTTAGGCAATTGGGTTGAGTACTGATAAACATGTTCTAAAATCTCAGTTTCTACTCATAATCCATCCTCATTTTTCCAATGTTGTGAACCTTGCCAAGTATGAAATTGCAAGAACTCCCACATGTTTCAGCTTCTGTTCATAAATATTTTCAGGATAATCAGAAATCATGATGCAATGATAAACTCGGGAAAACCTTGGCTTACTAGTTTATTCCCAGTCTAGGAATTTTTCATAAAAATGTGGGTAAAGAAATGTCACTTTTCTAAGGGCTGGCTGGGATTTTGACTTCTGAATCATATGAAGTTTACCCTTTCTCTGATCTCCTGACACACAGAGATCTTTTTTCTTTTTACCCATACTAGGACTCTAAAATATATTTACCTCTAAACAAGGAAAAAAAGCTCTTTTCCATTAAAGGGCCAAGTTCTCTTTGAAGTACAGGTCCAGTGAAACCGTGTATATTTCAAAAAACACATCAAAGCATAATCCAGCATTGATATGGAACTGGTCACTTGATATTGCAGAGCCACTATGGATTAAAAATTCCAGATAACAGAAAGTATGAGTTTAAATACATATATATTTTAAGTAATGCAATCCATATTAATAACATGGATAAATATTTGTGTAAATAACCTAGTTAACCATCAGTAAATGTGAAAACAATGTTATAAAAGCCTATGATTAATATTTTAAATTTTCCATGAAGTTTATGCCTCAAGCTATACCACTGTGGCATCTGATCATGTCATATCTCAGAAGCTAAACAGGGTCAGGCCTGGTTGAATGGGAGATAACTTGAGAACACTTGGTGCTCTAGGTTTTGGGAGAAGGATCTGGCAGCCTACTCCCAAAAAGCAATCAGCCATTGAAAACCCTATGAATAGCAGAGTGCCAGCCATGGCAGTTCCAGGTAATGTTTCATCCATTCTACATTGGGTTGCTATGAGTCAGTCACCACCCAATGGCACCTAACAAGAAGAATGTAGTTTATAAGCTTTTACTGATATGATTTACCACATTACTGTTTTAGACAGCAATCCAGTCAAGTTTTTCTTTTTCTACTTATACGTTAATCTCTGTACATCCAACTAAATTATTAACAGTATGATGAATAAAAATTATTATTGAGATGACCAAAAAAATAAATCTTGATGGTTTATTTGTAAGAGTAGATTCGTACCACAAAGTTTTAATATACTTTTCTAGTTAACTTTTTAATTATTTGTTTGTTTGTTTCTTTTGAGACAAGGTCTTAATATGCAGCCAAGGCTGCCTTCAAACTTGTAATCCTCCTGCCTCAACCTCAGAATGCTGAGATTACAGAACTGCATCACAACACCTGGCTTGTCTTTTTGGTTCTTAATGCTCTGTCTCTTTATCCTCTGTTTCACTTTTAAATGTTGGAATCCCTCATGGTTCCATTCTGATATATCAGTATTGCTGAAAGTTTTCTCCTACACATTTTTTCTATTCCCAGGTTTGTAATGAAATCTGTATGTTAATGACTCCAAACATAATCTATCACACTGCTGCCTCATTTGAATTTTAGACTCATAAATTCAATGTCCCATTGGCAGTCTCCATTTCAGTCTCTTAATTTAAAATGTTAATCATAGGCTTTTATAACATTGTTTTCACATTTACTGATGGTTAACTAGGTTATTTACACAAATATTTATCCATGTTATTAATATGGATTGCATTAATTAAAATATATATGTATTTAAACTCATACTTTCTCTTAAAGTCTCTTAAAGAAACAGAAGACAAACAAATGAAAAATTTTTTTAAAAAGTAAAGCAAATAAGCAAGCAAAATACATCTCAAACTGACTGATTTACCTTCTTGAGTTAATTTGTCTCTAGTTTTTGCCATCTCAATAAATGGAACCATTATCTAACAAGTCACTTAATTAGACATTGGGAAGGTAGTCCTAACATTTCTCTTTCTTTCACTGGCCCAATATTCCACCACTATGTTCTGTCAAATCAACTCTACAGTTTGGCTCCGATCACCATTCCTACCATCACTAACCTGGTATGAACAGCTCGTCTCTTACCCGGGCTGCAGGAATACTGTTTGTCTCTCTACCTCTATTCTCATTTCCTCTCAATCCATTGTCCACTGAATAATCTTTTTCATGTCTGTTTACGGGGCTGGGGTTTAGCTCTGTTGATAGAGTGCTGCTCTGTGCTCTCTGAGGCCCTGGGTTTGGTCCCCAGCACCACAAAGGTGGGAGAAGGACCTGGCAATCCACTTAGGATGCAATCATGAAACAATCAATCCTTGAACACCTTATGAATAGCAGACAAATACTGAAACCCTGCCAGGCATGGCACAGTGACAGGGAATATTTCCTTTCTGTTGTACATAGGGTCACTGAGTCGGACCTGAATGGTTGGTACCTAACAACAGCAATGCCTTTTTTTAATGCTCTTATAGCTACTATGAGGTTAAGAACCCCGTAAGTACCCTGTTTGACTTTCCCCTGTTCACCCATCACCATGTCGTCTCCTCTTACTCCTCCATTGTTTCCCAGTCACATCGCTCATTTTTGATTCCTCATTTCCACCAAGATCCTTCTCATCTCAAAGTCTTCTTGTTATTCACTAGCATGAGGACCTGAAATGCATTTCCTGGTATCTCTCACCTGAAGAGAGACAATGCTTACTCAACTTCCTCAGCTTAAAAATGACTTTAAAGGAACCCTTCAAAGAAACCAAACTAAAAATGTATCTTATTTAAAAACTATGTTTCTTATTTTTTAAATTAATTTTATGCCTAAGAATTATCTTGTCTATCTTATTAAAACTTAAACACACAATCTCACCTCCTCCCAGTATCATAGGAAGGGGAAGACTTTTTTCCCCTAAAGCCCTATATTCACTCACTGAAGAAGATGTCTTTCTGTAAGGGGAAAAAAAATCAAACCAGAAGACATTTTCAATCATATCCATTATTCATGGAGAACAAGGCAGAAGCCATTCTAGAGATTAACTACTGAAGTAGGTGAGCTTAATTGAAAGACTATAATCAAGTGCCCCGCACTAGAGAAATCTCATCCAAATCTATTACACCACAAAATAGGAATAGCCTTGTGTAATTCTTATCACTGAATATGTTCATTTCCACTTCAAGGTCCAATATATTTTATTTCCTATTATTATATATTAATTTTTGTTGTTGTTATTGTTGTTGTTAGGTGCTATTGATTCGGATCCAAATCACAGCGATCCTAGTAGGGTTTACAATGACTAATTGTTTCCAGATTGCTATAGGAATGGATTCCATGTCCTTCTCAAATTTTTGTGGTGCTAGAGATCGAACCCGGGTCCTCAGAAAGTGTAGAGCAGCACGCTACCAACTGAGCTAAACCTTAGCCCTTAATTTTTAGTAATTTTAGCCCTTAATTAAATAGTATATAATACAAAACATGAAATAAATATGTACTTTGAAAGTAATGAAACAATTAAATTAATAGAAAATACATAATAAATGTAGAATTAAACAAAATAGAAACTGAAATCAATCAAATTAAGGAATAAGAGAATTAGAACAATGAAAACTATTAATAAAATATAAGCATATTGGCAAAAGTATTTGAGTAAAATTACAAAAGAAAAGAAGTTATGGCAATGTACCATGAATTTTTTTTTTTTTTGTATTGCAACTATAGAAAGCTCATCGGTATGCAGTTTCTCAGCCTCACCACTGCTAACATTTTCAGTTGAATCCTTCTCTATGATTGGGGTGGCCTTCTATATTGTAGGACAAGCTGCATCATTCAGTTGTCTCCATTAGATGTCAATATCAGTCCTTCCCTTAGTGCTGCCATCCAAAATTGTTTCCAAACAATGCCAATGTCTCAAGAAGATGGGTATATTACTCCTCATTCACCCCATCTGTCAAAAATTATTAGTTTGTAAAGGGAACTGGACATTGCATGAAAAGATTCATTTTCAAATATTTGCTCAACGAAGAAATTTTTAAATAGTTGTTTAATCAACATCTCTCTAAATTTTTCCTCAGGAAAATGGAGTTACTAGCTGGGTGCTGTGGTGCATGCCTGTCATCCCAGTGGGTTGGGGGGCAGAGGCAAGAGGATCGCAAGTTTGAGACCAGAGGAAGTCTGTGTAACTTTCCAAGACCCTGTCTCAAACAGTAAAATAAATGGGCTCAGGGTGCAGCTCAGTGGTCCAGCACTTGCAAAGCATGCAAGCACGAGGCCCTGTGTTCAACCCCCAATACTGCAAAAAAAAAAAAAAAGAAAGAAAGAAAGAAAGAAAGAAAGAAAAAGAAAACAGAAAATGGAGTTACTCATAATACATATTTCATCCACTATATACTATATTACTCAAATAAATTCAATGAAATAATGAGGAAATAGGAAAGTGGAAAATGGAACCAGGGAATGAGACACATAAACGCAGATAAAAAGTTCGAACATAGTTGTTACAGTACAATTTCAAATTTTGCTCTGATCAATTTGGCAGCCACAATGAGAAGAGAGATGATTACTTTCATGATTCTTTAGCCACCAGGAGGGAAAAAGCCGGTTGTTCAAAGGCAGTACAGATTCTCTTAGCTCTTTTTGACTGCAGACATTGCCAACTTTAACAAGAAGACAATGAAGGACATAGAGGACAGTATGCACAGCAGTTTTATAGCAAGAGTACTTGTGATTTTGACATCGTTGTTTTGATGTAGTGTTCGTCAATAAAAGTTCAGGGAATGGCATTAAAACTTAATCTAGTGAAGGCAACTCTGCAGACAAGGAAGATACTAAAGTCCAGCTCCATCTAGGATTATGATTCAGAGTATCAAGCTCAATGGCTTGGCTGTATAACCTTCAAGACATTCAATGTTATTTCTTTCTGTCTGGCTATTCAAAGAATTTGATATCAGTTATTTTGAAATATCTGTGGATAGAGGCTTATTTCAAAGATAAATGGCATATTGGACATACAAACTGCTGGTGTTTCCTCTTTGTTACCTGGGCAAATGAGTATTTGCCTTCTGAAGTGAAAGATTTTCTGTAATCAGGACATGTTATCTATGTGCCTGAGCTAAGCCATGGCAGTTGGACACGTAGGGGGTGGGAAAGATGGAAGAGAAACAAAGATAAGATTCAGTAATCAATAATTTAAATTGAGAAATGATTCCTTTAGCCTCACATTACTAACCCTTCTCATATTTCATTGATCAAATTTATAAGATCAAGAACTATGGAGACATAATGTGGAGGCCTTCTATGGCTGTGGGATCTATGATACTTGATCCTCAGAGGGGCAAGAGAAACATGAAGAAAGTGAAATGAAAAAAATAACTCTGTTTTCTTTTCTTTCCCAGAAGAAATGTGAAGGATAAAAGGAGGAAGACTATTTAAAAAATAAACCTATTAAGTTCAGCTAAAGATAGGAAAGTACATTGAGTTGAAATAAATAGGACATAATCAATGAAAGTGTTGTTTGCCACCAGCCTAGAAAAAAACAACACATACTCTAGGGTCTGAGCTTCATCAGGAAAAGAAAAGGTGTGAGATAGTTTTTTTCACACTTCTGGAGTGTACATAATGTGTGAATATGTCTTAGGCACTACTAGGGCAACATTTGGTTCCATATAGGAGCAGAGAAAACATAGTAGGGGTGGAATGGATGGAAATGACACCATTTTCCATATGAGTCATGTATCCTGGACCTAAATAAACTAACGGGGAACAAATAAGAGGCTCCATCTTCAATTGTAATGCAAACATCTAGCAGGTGGTAAAGATCTTTATGCAAAATGTTGTCTCCTGTCTTAACAGGACACATTAAACTGGGGACACTGGATGGACCTTCCTCAACACCTCAACATGTCAGCATGTCAGTCATCAATCTAGCTGCTCTACTCTGCCTATTTCATCTTCTTTCCTTCCACCCTTCCTCCCTGCCTTCTTTCGTTTTTTCCTTCCTTCCTTCCTTCTTTTTTCTTTCTTTTCTCCTCCTTTCTTTCTTTCTTTCTTTCTTTCTTTCTTTCTTTCTTTCTTTTCTTGCTCTTTCTTTCTTTCTTGCTTGCTTGCTTGCTTGCTTTTCTTGCTTTTTCTTTCTTTCTTTCTTTCTTTTTCCTTTGACTGGGTCTCAAAATTATGCAGCTCAACCTGGCCTGGAACTTGAGTCAATCCTCCTAGCTCAGCCTTCTGAATGCTGGGATTACAGGCATGTTTCACCATGCCCAGAAGATCTGCTCATTTTTTAAAATACATACAACTACATCTCTCAGGATTTGCTACCTTCTTCCATGTGGGTAATTTGGGGAGGCAAAAGGAAGTGCTTTGAAATAATGGGAATAGAGCAGTGACATAATGGAGATATTCATATTGTTTAGCTTCCTTTTGAATTTTGAAAAGAATCTGCAGCACCATTGTCTCTCACTTCAGATATTTTCAATGTTTCACCTCAGAGGAGTGACAATGTGATTTCCCCATTTCATAATTTACCTTTCAGATATATTGGAAATTATTCAAAGATATCTGAGAATCTATTTCCAAGAGAGTTATAGAATATATTTCTGTAGAGTCTTTGTTCACACAGAGGTATGATGCATTCTACAGAAGTGTCTACTTTTACTCTATGAGAGTTAAGGTACAAAGATGAAGTCATTAATTCTGGATAGCACAATGTTTAAATTCTAAATGAATTTAACAATAATCTCCTAAAATGATTAGCATATTTCTAGTTTTCATCCTTAAATTATTTTAAATACTTAACTTTCACCAAATATAATGAAAAAAAGTCAACCTATAAGGTGTGGAATTATTTGTTATAAAACATGATTCCTACCTAAGACAGTTGGTTAATCAAATTTCATACCTTCACACTTTCCTTCAGATATAGATCTTCCAATATTAAAAATTGATTGTGCTACAAAATGCTGGATAATGACTTATTTTCTTACAAATGGAAATGAAATGTACATGAAGAACAATACTCAGCCAGATACCATGGTGCACTTCTGTAATCATAGCAAATCAGGATGCTATGGTAGAAAAATCACAAGTTAGAGGTTGGAAGCAGCCTAAGCAATATGTTGTTGTTGTTAGATGCCATCGAGTCGTGTCTGACTCATTGCGACCCTTATAGGGTTTTCAATGGCTGATTGTTTCATTATTGCCTCGGGGAGTGGGTTGCCACATCCTTCTCCTGTTTTTTGTGGTTCTGGGAATCGAACTAGGGACCTCAGAGACTGCAGAGTGGTGCTCTACCAATTGAGCTAAATCCCAGCCCATAAGAAATATAGTTCTCACAAATACAAAGTAATGACAAAGGGGGTCTGTGGGTTAAAATTAGTGGTAGAGCACATACTTCACATGCATAGGGCCTGAGGTCAACCTTCTAGGACTGAAAAAAGAAAATAAGAAAGAACAAAGCCCAAAACAAATAAATCACTTTAACAGATTGATAAAACTATTAATAGAAAAAATTCAGAGATAGATGAGTTAAATTGAACACAATCATGTAATTAATCAATAAAGACAACAGCCCCCACCATCTTAGACAGCCTCCCTGTATTTTCTCCAAAGCTCATCCTCATTTCTGATATAGCAAATGAATTTTTAAACATTATATATTCTTGTAGTAGTTATTTTTACTCTTATCTTCCTTCAATCAACAATGATCATATGCTTCAGAAGTCCATCTTGTTTTTGTTTATAGAAGTAACTTTAATGGAGTACAATGTTCACAATATGTTATTTTTGTTAGGTGCCATTGAGTCAGGTCTAATTCATAGCAACTCTATGTACAACAGAACAAAACACTACCTGGCACTATGCCATGCCCAGCACTATGTCTGACAGTGTTTCTCTGCTATTTATAGGATTTTTGATGTTGATGGATATTGGGGAGCCGTCAATTTTTGACTGTTACAGTCAATATTCATGGCTGATTTACACAAATATTTACCCTTTAGCATATCCTTATTTCATGTAGTGATGTAAAATAGTTTTCTTTTTGTTTTAAAATAGTCCTTGTAGTAGTCTGTTTTTACGATGACTTTGGGGAGGAAACATTCTCAATTTCCATTTCTCTTGAAAGGTCTCTATTCATTTTATGTTGCCAGTTTAAATCCATTCAATACTTATTTTAAACGCGTGAAATAAGATTTTTTAGTGTTCTGCAGTTTTCTTTGAGTTACCTGTGTTATACCTATTATTGTTTTGTGGGGCTTTTTTTAAATTATGAATTTTAAGTCTGTGCCTAGAAGGTCATTGCCAAATTTGGAAGTTTCTAATCTTCTATCTTTTGTGCAATATTTTGTCCTGTTTTGTTTTTTTCTCCTATTTTGGAGTTCAAACACACATATGTAGTACTTCCCATTCTGTTGGTGTTGGCTTTTTACATCTTTGAATTTCATCTTGAATATACATATTTTAATACCATCCTGAGATTTTTCCTCAAAGAATCATCTCCATTTTCCAATTCTTTCCTTAGCTATATCTAAACTAAGTTTTAAATATGTTATTTTATTGTTAATTCTATTTTTATTTAATTAGCTTCAAGTGTCTAGTTCTCTAATAAAATTCTCTATTTTTATTATGATTCCATTTCATGTATTAATTATAAATGCAAATGAGTATCTAGAAACTTCAATATCTAGATTTCCCACCCATTTTTTGTCTTCATCTTGATTTTTACTTAAAACTTATGCCTACATACATTAAATTCACCATACATTTCATATGGAAAATTATGGAAATAATTTAAGGATTATATGTGGTAATTTTCATCTGATGATATCTGTTTATTCTGATACAGGGCAGGTAGACCAACCATGGCGCTCTCCATCCTATTAGGACCTGTGTTGATTTGACTGTGAACTTTAATCTATCAAGGGCTATATTAATTTTTCACCTACCCCAAGGATGTAATTCTCTGCAGCTTCTCCAAAAGGCTACTGTACATATCAGAAACTTTCTCTCATGACGGGCCTTGAATTCTATTTTATCTTCATACCTAGTTCTATGAACCTACTGAAAACTTTGCCAAGATTCTGAAACTTTCATGAACTTCCTCTGCTTTCAGAATTGCAATTGCCTTCAGGGAAAAAAAATGTCACAAAACACTGTTCATTTTATGGGCTTTATTAATTTTCCACAAATTGCCTCCACAAATTTTGACTGCCTTATTAGCACTCCAGTGCCTAAAGGAATAAATATATGTGTGTACTTTGTCACATTTCTAGCTATGTTCTCAACAGAAATGTTGGTCATAGGCAACCTAGCTTTCTAGGACCAGAAAGTGAAGCTCAGCTCCACGGAAATTTTAGCTACTGATGACAAGAAAACTTGAGCCTAATTGACATCTCACCTGAGTTACAAATATTTGACTATCAATAATACCCAATTTAATATTTGGGTCAAATATGTCACAGTTGGTTGTGAGGGTACTCTACTGTTTGAAAAATTTTGGTTTTATTTTTTATTATTTCTACCTTTTCATTTTCTCTGTCTAGTTCTAACTTATTATTTTCCATTTATGTTTCTATTATGCTGTAGCACTTACCCATCTACAATAATTTATCTAATCTTTTAAGTCCTCAGAAAATGAGCTGTATATCATAGCATTTGACTAAATATTTTATTAAATATTTACTTGTTTCTGTGTGTATAGTTCATATCCCAAAGTGACACAACATACTTCAAAAATTCATTCTGCATCTATTTTTTAAATTTCTTTTAATATCCAGCTTGATAGAGCATATAGTTTATACTCTATTGGCATCATATATAAAATTTATAAACAAGATGCTGGGCACAGTGGGGCACACTTATATTTACAGAGACTGAGGAGGCAGAGGCAGGAGAATTGCAAGTTTGAGGACAGAAGCAGCCTGAGTGACTTAGTCAGATGTTGTCTCAAAATTTAAAACCAAGTAAAAAATGGGCTAGAAATGCAGCTCTGTGGGAGAGTGCTTGTGAAGGATGCACAGGGCCCTGGGTTCAACCCCCAAGTAACACAAAAATGAAATTATAAACTGGTCTTATCTTTCCATTCCCGTTTCTGCAATTCTTAACCATAAAACCTGTATTATGTCCTGAATAATATTTTCTTCTCCAAAGATTTCATGCTCTTTTACTGTTCTGTGCTTTACAGTTACACTTTCTTCTAACTAAAATACTCTTCCAATAATCAACCTGAGAATGAAACCCATGTAAAATATAGGATCTTCCCACTTAAATTTTTATACCACTCTCCACCCCTACAAAACATAAAGATAGAGTCAGTGGTCTTCTCCTGTATTCACACATTGGAAAGAATGCTAAAAAGTGAGAAAATATAATTTAAAAATAAGAAGCATGGAAATAAATTCAAACCAAATTTGGGCCATAAAGGAACCTTACACCATTATCATAGCAAATGTGGAAATGTGGATCTCTATGGAAGTGATCAGAGACCTCTATATTAACCCAGAAACCTTAAAGTACTGGAAGAAGAGATAAGAAATACATTTCAACACATAGGCATTGGCAAATATTTCCTCAACAAGATTTCAATTACCTAGTAAACAGCACCAAGAATGACAAATGGGATTACATGAAGCTAAAAAGCTTCTGTACAGCAAAGGAAATAATCAACAGAGTAAAAGGAGAGGCCACAAAATGAGAGAAAATCTTTGCGTCCTACACATCTGAAAGAGAACTAATTTCTAGAATATACATAAAACTTAAAAGAAAGTAAATAATAAGACAACAAATAACCCAATAAACAAATGGGCAATGGAACTGAACAAACAGTTCTCTAATAAAGAAGTACGAATGGCCAAGAAACACATGAAAAATGCTCAATATCCCTACCCTGTAGGGAAACACCAATAAGATCAACACAGCGATTCCATCTCATTCCAGTAAGAATGGCCAAAATTAACAAAATAAATAATAACAAATGCTGGTGCAGGCATGGAAAAAAGGAACCCTTTTATACTGCTGGTGGGCCTGTAAATTTGTTCAACCACTTTGGACATCAATCTTTTAATTTAAGGTATCTCAGAAAACTAAGAATAGAACTGCCATATGCCCAGCTATATCATTCCTGGGAATATAACCAAAGGAAAATAAATCATCATATCACAGGGATACTTCCACCTTAATATTTAATGGAGTACTCTTCATAATCTCAAAGACATGGAATCAATCAAGATGTCCATCAACAGAGGAATGAGTAGGAAAAACTGTGGTATACATACACAATGGAATATTACTCAGCAGTTAAGAAGAATAAAATAGAGTCATTTACAGTAAAATAGATGGAACTGGAGAACATCATGTTAAGTGACCTAACTGAAACCCAAAAAGAGAAATATCATATGCTCTCACTCATATGTAGGACCAAAATCTAACTTAAAGCAAGAATAAATAAATAAATAAATAAATAAATAAATAAAATACAAAACTATACATATGAAGACATAAAAATGAAGATTCATACATATCTAAATGGGAGAATATAAGCAAATTTGAAAGAAGGGAGAGGCTATCAGTGGATGGGAGCAGAGGTTGGGGAATAAGAAAGTGGAGCAGAAACGAAGTGGTGGAGAGAGGAAAATCTCAAAATATATGAGGCAACCATATCAACACCTGGGAAATATGGTTCTGTAAAACATTTAAGTTGATAATGTGTAAGCAAATGTGATGTAACCATTGCATAACACAGACAGCAAAAGTCTTACTAATCTGTAAACCATCAATATTTATAAAGAAAAAAAAGAAAGAAAAAGCAGAATAAAAGAAAGTCTCTGAAAAATTATCTAAAGATTTGATTTTATCATATTCGTATGGGACAAAAGCTGACATTTATTATTTACTATGTCCTATAAGCAAAAACCAAAAGGGAAGAACACTTTTTGTTTTTCTCAAGCTAAAGGAATTAAAGAAAAATATTCAAGCCTCTAGTGGCCGTAGTGAAAGTTTCTGCAGGGAAATATTAAATGATGCAGGAAACATCAAAAGAAGATGGGAAAAATACACAGAGTCGTTACACAAGGAAGAATTGGTAGATGACCAACCATTCCAAGAGGTTGCATATGAAGAGGATCAATGGTGTTGAAGGATGAAGTGGAAGCTGCCTTGAAAGAACTGGTGAAAGAGAAGGCTCCAGGAATTGATGGGATACCAATAGAGATGTTTCAACAAACAGATGCAGCACTGGAGGTGTCAACATGTTTGTGCCAACAGGTTTGGAAAACAGCTACTTGGCCAACTGACTGGAAGAGATCCATATTTGTGCCTATTCCCAAAAAAGGGGATCCAACTGAATGTGCAAAGTATCAGACAATACCATTAATATCGCACACAAGCAAAATTCTACTAAAGATCATTCAGAAGTGACTGCAGTAGTATATAGACAGGGAATTACTAGAAAATCAAGCTGGATTGAAAAGAAGGCAGGGAACCAGGGACATGATTGCTACTATAAGATGGATATAAGCTAAAAGCTGAGACTATCAGAAAGATGTCTATTTATGTTTTATTGACTGTGCAAAGGCATGTGACTCTATGGATCATAACAAATTATAGATAGCCCTACAAAGAATGGGAATACCAGAGCACCTAACTGTACTCATGAGGAATCTGTACATGAAAAAGGAGGCAGTCCTTTGAACAGGACAAGGAAACACTGCTTGGTTTAAAGTCAAACAAGGCGTGTGTCAGGGTCTTATCCTTTCACTATGTCTCCTCAATTTCTATGTTAAGCAAATAATCCAAGAAGCTGGACTCTATAAAGAAGAACTCAGCATCAGGATTGGAGGAAGACTCGTTAACAACATGCTTTATGGAGATGACACAACTGTGCTTGCTGAAAGTGAAGAAGATTTGAAACATTTACTGATGAACATCAAAGAACATAGCCTTTAGTATGGATTGTGACTCAAAATCAACAAAACATTCTTCACAGAACTATAAAAACAATCCTAAAATCAATATGAAACACAACAGACCCTAAATCAATATGAAACACAACAGACCCTACATCAATCCGCAATAGAAACAACATTGCAATGAGCATCACAATACCTGATTTCAAATTATACAATAGAGCCATAGCAAAAAAAAAAAAAAAAAAAAAAAAAAAAAAAAAAAAAAAAAAAAAAAAATCTACATGGCACTGGCACAAAAGAAAGACCTGTAGACCAACAGAAGAGAATAGAGGATCCAACAGAAGAGAACAGAGGATCCAGGAATAAACAAAGACAGCTACAACCACCTGATATTCAATAAAGGTGCCAAACATATAAGTCAGAGAAAAGATATCCTGTTCAACAAAAGGAGGTAGTAGAACTGGATATCTTCATGTAGAAGACGGAAACTAGATCCCTCTCTCTCACTTTGTACAAAAATCAGTTCAAAATGGATCAAAGACCTTAATGTAAGATGTTAAACTTTGAGACTGCTAAAGGAAAACATAGAGAAAACACTTCAAGACATGAGTATAGGCAAAGACTTTCTGAATAGGCCCCCAATAGCACAACAAACAACAGTAAGAATTGACAAAAGGGATTTATTAAATTAATACCTTTTGTTCAGCAAAGGACACAGTTGTCAGAGTTAAGAGACATCCTACCGAATGGGGAAAATCTTTCCCAGTTTTACATCAGAGGATTAATATCTAGAATATATAAAAAATTAAAAAATTAAACATAAAGCAAATTAATCAGAAAATCGGGAAATGAACAGAACAAAGACTTCTCAAAAGAAGAAATACAAATGGCCAATAATCATATAAAAAAGTTTAACAACTTTAGCCACCAGGGAAATGCAAATCAAAGCTTCATTGAGATACTATCTGACCCTAGTCAAAATAGCTAGCATCAACAAAACAGATAATAACAAGCTGGTACAGATGAAGGGAAAAAGGAACCCTACTATACTTCTGGTGGGAATGCTGGTTGGTGCAGCCACTATGGAAATTAGTATGGCGTTTCCTCAAGAAACTGAAAATAGAACTACCGTATGACCCAATAATACCTCTCCTGGGTGCACACCCAAAGGAATATGAGTGAACATACCATAGAGATTCCTCCTTATCAGTGTTTATAGTCGCACTATTCACAATAGTCAAGATGGAGGATCAACCTAGGTGTTCATCAACACTTGAGTGGGTAAGGAAGTTGTGGTATATATATATACCATGGAGTTTTATCCAGCTATAAACAAGGACAAAATTAGGGCTTTTGCTGGAAAATACATAGAACTAGAGATGATCATTTTAAGCTAAATAAGCCAGAGCCACAAAGACAAACATCACATTTTCTCTCATATATGGATGTTATATTTCAATATATATTCAAGATTAAAATATAAAAGTCATAAAAGTAGAAGGGACCTACGTAGGGAAAGATGATGGACTAAAGAGAAGGGGGAGAGAATAAGAGAAGAAAATTGGAGAAAGGAAAAGAAATATCACATATTTTTCCCTTAAGTCAAAATCTGGATAGATAAATCGATAGGTAGGTAGATGTTGTTGTTGTTAGGTGCCGTCGAGTAGGTATCCGATTCATAGTGACACTATGTACAACAGGTGAAACACTATTGTCAGTGCTTCTCTGCTATTCATAGGGTTTCCAATGGCATACTGATTTTTGGGAGTGGGTTGCTGGGATCGTCTCCCACACCTACAGCACCTGGTGTTCCCAGGTGGTCTCCCACCCAGGTAATAACCAGGGCTTACCCTGCTTAGCTTCTGAGATCTGATGCCACAGTGCTACAGCTGCAGGCAGGTAGGTAGAAAGAGGGATTAATATATATACAAATAAGACAAACAAGTAGAGAAAGTAACATTCGTGGGGAAGGGCGGGATGGGGGAGGGGTATCATGAAAGAGTAATGAGGGAAGTGAACATGAGCAATATACAATAATACTCAGGTATGGAAAAGTCATACTGAAGCCCATGACATTGTACATTTAAAAAATTCTTTATAAAATAAAGGAAAATAGAAATAAGAATCCAGTTACCTATGAAATATTTCTATGAATCAGAACAAATATGTATTAATTGTGGTAATAAATTTAGTTATTTCATGGACAAAAATAATATCCACACATATAGTGTAACGGATTTTACAAATAGTGGAAATTGGTTGTTGGAAATAAAACTTTATCTGTATAACCTCCTAGAAATCTTGGCTTTGAACTTCCAAGTCTTTCATCTAGTAATCCAATCCATTATCTTTTATACAGGACACAATAAGACAAGAAGCACAGTCCAAACACATGCCAGAATGAAAAAGGCATAAAGAAGAAAATAACAGTACCCTCTTTGTAATAAATTATAGTATAATTCTGGACACTGACTGGAAAAGCGTGTGTGTGTGCATGCGTCTGTGTGAACACATCCATGCACGTGTGGGCACAAAGCAAAAAAAAATGACTAAGCAGAAATAGTTGTGCATAGGAAAATAGAGGATTGCCTGTTGAAGAAACCTGTGTTGAGAGGTTTTTTTTTTTTTTTTTTTTTCAGTACTGGTGGTTGAACCCAGGGCCTCACACTTGCATTCTCTGCAAGTGCTAGACCACTGAGCTACATGCCCAGCCCTTTTTTTTTTTTTTTTTGACAGAGGGTCTCACTAAGTTACACAGGCTGCCTCTGATCTCAAACTTGTGATCCTCCTGCCTCTGCCTCCCAAACCAGTGGGATTACAGAGAGTTCTTATAATTGAAATTGAATGAGTAGAATGAAGCAGGCTGGGGAATTAGGGAATCACTTTGTAAGTAATCTGGATCATTAGGATACTAGATAAGACCTATGTGGCCTTGTTGATCCAAATCCCTCATTAGACTAGGAGTTCCCTCTGATGGAAAGGTTTGTGAGGATTAATGTCATAATTAGAGAGGAAGTATCAAATCGAGACCATAATGTTACCCCTTGTAGAATCCAAGCTGATTGAAGTCCAGGGTCTCCTGGCTTCTGTAATGGGCTTATTATACATGATATTTATTTCAACACTGAGGCACTGAGAAAAGGAATGATGTAGTATTAACAAGTAAATATTCAGAAGCAAATGTAAGGGACTGTTTTTTTTTTTTCTTTCTTTCTCTCAACTCTAAAAGCTTTTACTCAATGCAAAATTTAAAAACCAGTTTTAAAGTACAAAAATAAAGAATATTAGACACAAATCAAATCCAAACTGTGACTGCAAAAGTTAAAAACACTGACAACCAAGTGCCCAGTTGAAAAACTGGACACTGAGCAATCAGGTTTTACATTTACCATTTAAGATATTCTGAGGTCTATCCAGAAAGAAGTATACAAACACTGTGTCCTACAATTCTTCAAAAGTAAATGCAGCATTTCTCAGGATAATAAGATGTACCAGTATGATCTAATATTTTTAAAAATGTTAATCATATTTATTAGGTATTTCCATGTATGAGACACTTTTCTCTCCTTAGTATAGGAAAAGAGAATAAATTTCTTTGGGAAATTTATTTACTTTATAAAATTGACATTGGAAATTTTATGTTTTCTTATATAAAAGATGATTATTTGAAGTATATATTCATTATGTACTGTTCAAATTTAGCTAGTTAATAAACGGCCTGTAGCCATGCCACTGTGGTGTCCAATCCCATCAGATATTGGAAACTATGCAGGGTCAAGCTTGGTTAGTACTTAGTTGGGAGACCACCTGGGAACATCAGGGTCTCTAGGCTTGGGAGAAGGACCCAGAAACCCACTTCCCAAAAACAATCAGCCACTGAAAGCCCTATGAATAGCAGAGAAGCACTGACAATAGTGTTTCACCTGTCGTACGTAGGGTCTCTATGAGTCGGACATCAACTCAGTGGTACCTAACAACAGCAAAAAGTTAATGAATGCATTATCTTACATGGTTATTGTTTTGTGATGAGAAGCCTTAACACATGCTCTCATAATTTTTCAAGAATATATGTTACCATTAACTACAGTCATGACACTATGCAATAGATCTCTTGAACTTATTCCTTGTACATAACTGTTGACATGGAAAGAAAACGTTCAACCCTAAAACTCAGTTTACACGGGTTATACCAAGAAAAGTGAGGACTAGAGATTCTAATTTTATTCCTGTTATTGAGAACCTATGTGACCTTGAGTGAATCACTTTGATCTTTATGAACTTCAGATTCCTCACAGTTAAATAAAAGAGACCTTGTAAATAGAAACTAAAGACATTTCTAATGTTACAGTTTTATACTGTGATTCAAAAACATGTGTGAATTATTCAAATCCAACATTTCCACAGCATTCGATCAGGGTTGCATAATCACAGGGCAGGCATTTAATTATTTTAACTTTCTAAACTCTACTCTCCTCATAGGGCTGGGATTTAGCTCAGTTGGTAGAGCACTGCGCTGCAGTCTCTGAGGTCCTGAGTTGATTCCCAGCACCACAAGAATGGGAGAAGGACCTGGCAATCCACTCCCAAGACAATCCCGAAACAGTCTGCCATTGAAAACCCTATGAGGGTCGCTATGAGTCGGATACCGACTCTACGGCACCTAACAATAACAACAACAACACTCTCCTCATAAAGTTAGCTCCTAAGTAACTGTTTAGATCAGACCAGCGCTAGTGTGCCCTTCAGTCACAATTTATCACACTGATCTAGGTGCAGTCTTTAGCCTCCAGGCATAAGCCCAACGTGTAGAAACTGATGTTTTACCACTAAATGCAAATCCAAAATATGTTTCCAACATCAAGTTTACGATATAAGATAATATTTCAGTAGGATGGACAAAATATAAGGGTAAAACTACTGGGTTTTTTGTCTGTCTGTCTGTTTACAGAGCTGAAAGGTTGAATCCAGAGTGTTGTGCATGCCAGAGATGCATTCCCAGCCCCCTTTTTACTTTTAATCTTGAGACAGGGTCTCACTAAGTTATGCATGCCAGAGGTATCTGGCCTGGAATTTGCAATTCTCCCTCCTCCTTCTAAGTAGCTAGTCTTAAAGGTAACACCACCACACCCAGTTAGGACTCTTTATACGATTCTGTATGTGGGCTTTTGTTTCTGTGTGTACTTGCTTCTGGGTGGGTGAATACATGCATGCATTCATTATTACATGCTCACACTTTACCACATAATGATCTCAGTTGATTTTATGACCAATTAACTTAGTACTGATGACAGCTGAGGAGAAGCCTGAGCTACTTTATGATTCAACAGAGCCTACAGTACCATTGACTGTGAACTGACCACAAATGTTTTCAAGTTAATAATATCTAGTACTCTGTTGCTGCTTATTTCCCACACACAGGTAAATTATCTAGAAGGTGAACTACGAATGAAGGTCAGGAAGTCACTTGATTCTGTTTTGTGGTAAGAAAGTGCTGCTTTTCATCTCTTGAAAGCATTGTTCTTGTTGTTGTTATTGGATACTGTCAAGTTTGGTCTGACACATGGCAACACTTATGTGGAACAGAATGAAACACTGTTCTACACTGTGCCGTGTCCAGCACTATGTCAGTGCTTCTCTGCCATTCATAGAGTTTTCAATGGCTAATTGTTTCAAGAGTGGGCTGCCAGGTCCTTCTCCCAAGCCCCCAGCACAGGGTATTCCCAGGTGGTCTCCCATCCAAGGACTAACCAGGACTGACTCTTTAGCTTCCGAGATCAGATGGGATGAGACACCAGTGTGGTAAGGCTGAAGTATTGAAAGCTTTGAGAGCTCCAGTATAGTGGTCAAAGGACAGTAAAGAGTTATGTTAATTTACTTTTAGAGAGAAGAAGGAAAAGATGTGATTTTCAGGTACTTAGAGTTCTGGAAAACAAGAACAGTAGTATAAAACCTGGCACCTACATCGGAGTCCCTCAGGAAAGTTTTCCAGGTTTTCTCTACAGGAATGAATCATTTATAAGAAATCCCATGTAGTCATTTTAGTAACTTTGCCTATTTTATTAATCTGATTCCTTCACTACACCTTTTGAATCTCATCATACTATTTTCAACTATTACCTATCTCAGTACTTAATATCCCAGAGTTAATCTGATCGTATCAGTAAAACAATCTAGAAAAGGAATTTCAGAGAAGAGTTTGAAATCAACAACGGCCTCCTGCCTAGTGACCCACTCACTAGAGTAAACACGAAAGGTTCAGTCCACTGTAAAGTAGGTATATATCTCTTTTGTTATGGTATTTCATTTTGTAATTATTTGTTAACACTATTTACGAAACCATTAAGATGATTTTCTCTGCTGGGTCATTTGCTCAGTCTAGTGCACACCAGAGGCATGCCTGGCTAGCACAGTGAAGCTCACTTAAACTGAAATAAGATAGTCTCTTCTTTTTCTCTCATCCATTAATAACCAAATATAGTTTTTTATAAGACAGAGAGTCCTAAAGTCCCCTTTATAGCTAATATACAGACCATGTGTCCTTGCAGATCTACAAATGAAGCAAAAGGAATAAACAGAGTACAAAGGGATTTCCTGGGAATATATGCTTTGTTCATAACTGAGATTCATTTAAGAAATATGAAATAAAGGATTGCAATAAAGGAAAAGAATAATAGGTGGTAGGTTGACTACTAGAGAGATATATATTCTCAGTTAGGAAGTCTGTAACCACCTACCTAAGGGGATTGACAGAAGTTAATTAATTATTTGAAGATGAAAAGCATGTTATAATATATTCCTTTCAAAGTAATAAAATTATCCTTTTTTTCTTTTAAACACTTGAAGAAAATTTATATTGCCTAACCCTTACAATGTTCAGAATAATTAATCCTCCCCAGTGTACATGTAATTCCCATTTGCTATTGGGTTATATGATTACTTACATAATTTCACATGGAGTTTAAAATGCTGGTCAGAAATCCCAGTAGTAATCTTTGGCAAAAGAAGGCAGAAAAAGTTGAAGAAGTAAGTTCCAAATATTTGTGTTTCTTTTCTTTTTTTTTTACATAGGCTGATGTGGCTGGCTTGGTACCACATCAAGCAAATCAGTGCTAATTACAAGCATTTTAGCAAATTAAAAGGGCATAAGAGAGCATCAGGCAGCCTGGAACAATGGCCGCAGATCAGGCCATAAGTGCTAACTAAAAGCTCAGGGAGCCCATCAGCTGAGACTCCAAAGGGGCCATTTCTGGGAAACCCCAGAAAGAAGACAATGCTGTAAGCACTTCTCAAGAAAATAAGAAACTTCCAAGAACTCTTGCACTTTATGTGTATTAGGTTTTTGCACAGAATCTAAGCATTCATGATACCATAAAAAGAAGATGAAGATGAAGCTTGACTACCATAAAGATGGGGCTGGGATTTAGCTCAGTGGGTAGAGCGCTGCGCTGCAGTCTCTGAGGTCCCGAGTTCAATTCCCAGCACCACAAAAATGGGAGAAGGGCCTGGCAATCCACTCCCAAGGCAATCCCGAAGCACTCAGCCATTGAAAACCCTATGAGGGTCGCTATGATTTGGATACCGACTCGACGGCACCTAACAACAACCATAAAGATGGTCATGTGCTGACTGGCTAGAAACGCAGGATGAGGAATACCTAGTCTAGACAGAGATAACACTAGAATGAATTCAGAGCAATAACAGAATTTCTAATTTTCTAAAATAATATTAATAACTTTAAGGAGAAACTTATCCATGCAGAATTCCTATAACCATTCGGCCAGTTTTCTGATGAGAAAAATTAAGGGTAAACCAGGTATGTGTGCAAAGTTACACATGCAGGTGGATAGGAAAGGGCTCGGTTTGTCGTCTCTCAATTTATTTTGCTTTCTCCTGCTTTTTCACGCTCACGCTCAACATAGAGAATCAGTCGGAGAATGATCTCTCATTTTTGTTTTTTCTCGCTTTATTAAAATGGTATGTTTTAGTCTGTTCACAGTCGTACAACCATAAAATTAATTTTAGAAAAATCGTATCGTTCAAGAAAGGACACTCCACAACCATTATTAGTTATTTCCTATCTAGAAAACATTTCTTTGAGCTGTTGTTTAAATACTATGGAGTCCTTGCTCTTTGTTTTCCCTACTATTAGACTCTGCTCTCTACTGTAGTGTTTACTACAAAAGAGTTCAGACAATCTTATTAAAATTACATACTTTCACCTCACTCTTTTCCTTTGAGCCATAACTCCACACAGGATGCCCTGCCATTTACATTTTACATTTCAGGAACTTTGTTAGAGTGGCAAAGAGCATGTGCTTAGAAATCTGATTGCCTAGGCTTCAATTCTCAGCCAACAATTCACCTGCTCGTTAATTAAATTTTCTACTCTTCAGTTTTTGCTTCCACAAAATGAAAACTATATTTGTCCTCTACATTGTTTCTTAAAACTAAATAATGCATTCAATGGAAGTACCAGTGTTTGGTGATAGTTAACAAAAACATCTGTTATAATTATTCATCACTTTACCAAACCTTCATCAGTAACATGGTTTATTCTACTCCCTCCACATGTTGATTTTTTTAAAAAGCACATTTTAGAAATGACAATATATAAGGGACAGAAGTATAGGTGAAATGTAGCCCCTAATCCATAGAACTATAACACTCAAGCAAAAAGATTTCTTTTTTACAGGTCCAGTGGCTTCTGAATGAGATGAAAACATCATTTCTTGCTTACTGTTTCTTCCATGTTAAATGACACAGTCCCCTTTCATTTCAATGTTATAGAACTGGGGGGCTCTTTTATTTCTAGAAATTATCAAAATGATTTTAAAGCATGTAGTCTAATGAGTACTTTTAAATAAAAATTTCTCAAATACTCACCAGTTTATAAACTAATACAATAAAACCTTAGCATAAATAATCATAGATCACAAATAATCACTGTGATGTGCCTATTAAGATAGATAAAAATAACATTAGGCATATGAGTCCATAAATGACTTTAATTTTGTGATACAATAACAAACTGCAAGTTATTGTAAAATAGAAATATACCTGACAGACAAAAACCATCTGCTTCCCAGAAAAGGGGAAGGTTTGACATGTTTTTGATCAGAGGTTTCATTAATGAAAGATTAATAAACTGAAAGATTAATAACATCTCAAAGTGAAGAATTTCCTTTTATCTCCTTTTGCCTTCCTATCCTTTAATGTAGGTGTTAATGAGTATTGATACGGACAAAAACCAAAAAAAAAAAAAAAAAAAAGGCACTGGAGAAAGAGGCACCCTGATTCTTTGTCCTTAAATAATCTGACTTGATCTACATGACCTTCCCCATGTGGATACATAAAAAGATAGATGTTCTGTGACAGGAGTTTTCTATGGCTATTTCTGCACAGAGGGTAAATATGCATAGAGTAAGAAAACCATTGCTTAGACATTTTGTAAGATGATCTTGAGCTAGAAAACTCAGAATTCCTATGCGTCATGTTTTGTAAGAGAAGAAAAATATCGTCAGAAAATTAACCACTCTGTAGCAAATACATGTTGGTTCTTCATTCTCTGTCTACTCCCTGTCTCCTTTCAATTTTCAGAAGAAACAAGTCCCAGTCAGTGACTAAAATGTACTCTTTGTGCTTCCTCTGTCTGTTGCGCGCTCTCTCTCTCTCTCTCTCTCTGATCTCTGATCTCTGCTTCAATCAAACATCTCAAATCAAATGCCCAAATACATTTGGAAATTCTCTGCATTTGCTACTGGGCAACCCCTGCCCTACTGTATAAGCAGTCCCCTGAGATGCTTTTGTAGTCTAAGAGGGTGATGTTGTTAGGTGCTGTCGAGTCAGTGTCTGACTAATAGCAACTCTATGTACAATAAGCAAAACAGTATTGTTAGTGCTTTTCTGCTATTCTTAGGGTTTTCAATAGCTGATTATTTTTTTGTGGGGACAGGGGTGGGGGAGGAGTAGGTTGCCAGGTCCTTTTCCCTAGCCTTGTTGGACTAAACCTCTCCTCTGAGGTTGGTGTCTTGGTATTGTGTGTGGCTAAGGTCAAGGTCTCACTCAGAGCTGTTTCTGGTCTACTTGACGCTGGGGTCAATGTTGCCAGAACAGTGACATGGTTAGCTTAGTCTTCTCTGATGCATCATGCCTGTGATTCTCAGACTTGCTAGCGTGAAATGCAAAAGAGCACTCTGTAACCCCTTTTGCTGCTTCTGTGATTCTACCGATTTCATGTCTCCTGGACATGAGTCGTGGTACAATTTTAACTCTACCTGATACCCTATGGGGCCCTTTCCACAAATGTGCAAGTCTCCATATTATTTGACTACCTAATTGCCCATGGACAAATTTCATGTATTGCAAGCCTCTATACTTTAACTTTAACTTTGCCTGCAGATGTATCACTGTGGTGTCTGATCCCTTCAGATCTCAGAAGCTAAGCAGAGATGGGCCTGGTTAGTATTTGGATGGGAGACCACCTAGGAAAACCAGGTGGCGTAGGCTTGGGAGAAGGACCCGGCAACCCACTCCCAAAAATCAATCCACCATTGAAAACTCTATGAATAGCAGAGAAGCACTGACAGTATTATTTCACCTGTTGTATGGATGGATGCTATGAGTTGAACACCGACTTGACGGCACCTAACAACAACAACAACAACATACTTTAACTGCATTCTATGGTGTTTATAATATTGTTGGTCTTCAGAAAGGCCCCTTCTGTTCCATCATTTTCATAGTGGCTGCATCTTTCCTCTGGAGTTTGTCAAATACTTTGACTACATTTGCTGCCAACTGGTGATCATCTTTAACAATTTAGAATCAGGAGACTCCATAGTCCCTGATGATGCTAGTCTTATAGTCATTAAAATAGAGTCTACTTTTAGAACACTTGGACATACTCTATATAGACTCTGTAGTTTCAGGTACAGAGGGAACAGATTTCTGATGTAAATGTCACTGGAAACCATGACATTAGGAACAACAGGGGAGCAAAACCAAAGGTCTTATTTCCTCTGGGCTTGAGTTTCAGCTCTTTTAATTTATGAGGCTGCATAATTATGTACCTCACTGGACTTCAGTGTCTTTGTTTGTCCAGGGGAGTAAAAGAATACCTACTTTATCAAGTTCTTATGAAAGTTATATGAAGTGAGAATCATGCAGTGCTTAATTAATGTCTAAGCCTGTGATGGGTGTTAAATAAATGCTAGTAATGAGTGGTAGCATCCTTTATCACACAAACCTATCCCTTTACTATGACCTTTGGATTCCTAAGCTGTCTACCAAGAGAGACATCATGAGTAATTTTGTCTATGACCTTATTATTTTATCATAATAAATAAAGAGTATCTTAATGCCCTATCTAACTATGGTAATGCTATTAAATGCATTCAAGGAAATTTAAAAATGAAATCTAAATCCATGTTGTACACATCTGAGTTTCACTACGGAAATAAATTAAGACCTAGTGGTAATTTTAAATAAAAGGAAAACTAATTATATTCAGCACTATTAGTCTGATGTTGCCCCCCTTTAGAGCTGCACCAACCATATTCATTGAAGTAACATATAAACCAAAGCTATATTCAAATCATGTATAAATTAGTATATCAGAAGATATACTTCTCAAACCCAGATGGAATCTAAGTGCTCTCAGTAGAACCAGAAATACATATTACCATAGTGTTCAATTATGCAACATGAAATTGAAAAATTTATAAGCAATCATTATCAAACTAAGGGACAAACAATTTTAAAAACCATGTTTAAAGTAAAAACAAGCATTTTTATGAGCAATGCCTTTCATCTCCTCCCCTCCAGAAAAGAAGAAAAAAAGAAAAGCACATCATGTGTGATAAATTTTGTATTTCTTAAATTTCATAAAGCTCTGGTCGATCCATAGCCCAGTACAAATTTCACAAGAATAGCTGAGGCACCCTAAGTTTAGAGACAATTTGCAGAGTAGAAAAATAGTGTAGGTAGGTATGTGCCTGCTCCCAGTCAAGAGATGAGGCTCCTGGTGAAAAGACATGTGGATAGGAATAATTATTGGACTGGTAAAAGTTTGTATTAGTTGTAGTTATCACCCAAGCTTCTGAATATTCCTTTCCCTCCCCCTTCCGGGCCCCGTGGATGGGTAAGCCATGTGGCTCTGTTTATCCAGTGAGTAGTTGGCCATGACGAAGTGCCTTCTAAGGTCAACATATTTAATTGGCAGTCCAAGAACCCATAAAGACTTCCCTTTGAAACCATGATTATCTGTGATGTCCACTGGTTAGGAATTGGGTATCCACATAAAGCAGATCCGTTTTTGCTTATAAGCAGTGGCATGTGAGAATGAGAGGAGAGTCTTCATTATTGAAAGCATCTAGAGCTGGGCAAAGTACAAAAACAGCCACATATCTAGGTATGAGTGAAACATAGGCAGCAGTGTGGGAGGAGTGGCTTAGACATTGCTACCTCTATTACACAGCAGAATGTGAAACTCAAGAAGAAGGGAAGATATCTTCCCTTTTCATGAATTGGGAAATGGGGAGGATCAGTTCCCTTCTTTCCATCATTCATCCCTCGTCCTTCATGATAAACTGCAACCAAGGTAATAGACCACCATATATGTGCCAGTTTGTCATGCTATGGGGTCTTGTGTGTTGCTATGTTACTGAAAGCTATGCCGCTGGTATTTCAGATGTCAGCAGGGCCACCCACGGCAGCAGATTTCAGCTGAACTTCCAGACTAAGACAGACTAGCAAGAAGGACCCAGCAGCCCACTATGGAAACAATTAGCTATTGAAAGCCCTGTGGATAGAAGAGAATCATTGTCAAATATAGTGCCAGAAAAGGAGCCCCCAGGCTGGAAGCATTCAAGAAATAACTAGGGAAGAGTTGCCTACTCAAAGTAGAGTCTACCTTAATGATGGGAATGGAGCAAATCCCTAGTGACCTCCTTTTGCTGATGTAATACAACTCAAAATGAAAAGAAACATAGTAGCTACAACATTGGGTTCAAACAAAACAAGATTGGGTGCATGCACAGTGATGGGTAATGTTTTGTTCTGTAGTACATACGGTCATTATGAGTCAGATCTGACTCAACAGCACCTAACACCAACAACAAGGAAAATAAAGGTTTGGTTCTTGGACATCTTTCTAAGAAATTTGTCAGAGACATTAAAGTGAGACAAGAAACTCTGTGAGCTGATATGAAATATGGATAGGGTCAGAAAGAAATGTCATAAAAACAATTAGTAGGACAGAGCAAACAGAACAAACTGAACCTGCACTTGAGAAAATACGCAGAGCATATTTTATTCAGCAGTCTGTTAGTTTTAAAAATTATAAGGCATGCTAACAAACTGTTGAATAAAATATGGTGTATCTTCCAAACTTGATAAATATACTTTCATAAGCACAAAATGTATAAAACTGTTTTCTATATGACTCAAACTTGGAAAAATATCAAAGTCGAATGCATCTATTTTGCACATTTCTTGGTTCTGTGCATGGGCTTGCTATGTTTAGATGAGTAACAGGACATACATAATTCACAAACAATTATATATTTATTTTATAAAATTTACCATTATTGGTTTCAACTCTGCAAATCACTCATTATGATATTATAATCAAAGTTTTCACACAATTTGTGTCACATGGAAGGATCAGCAAATTTTGGCCTGTAATACTTGTTTTGCTATAGACCTGGGAATGAGAATTTTTTAAAAGATATATTCTAAATGGTTCAAAATAATGAAAAGGAATGTAGCATTTATGACATATAAAATCATATGATATTTAAATTTAAATGTGCAAAAAATAAATTTGATTGGAACAGAGTTCTGTCCATTCATTTGGGTATTACCCATGACTATATTCATACTAGCAGCAGAGTTGAATTCATGCACAGATAACTGTATGGCCACTATCCTAAAATAGTTACCATATGGTATTTAGTAGAACAGTCTGCTAACTGTTGATCTAAAGGATCAAAAAATAAAATGTAACTATATACAAAGATAAAAAAAATTATATTTAGAAAACTATAAATATATGAAATTAGTGAAAATTGAGCAATTTTGTTTTCAAAAATATTTTCATATATATTAAAATGTTCTACTAAAATTAAATGATATAATAATTATGTATCAAAATTCAATACTCAAAATTTTGGTTAGTGTAATCTTATTTCTTTCTCCAATTTTAGGTCATATTATATATTCCTATTAAAGTGAAACTTGTCACTAAATCCACATTTCGAATATTTAATATCCAACTAGTTGCCAACATAATCAATAATATATTTCAGTCACGTCATGTATTGACCTTTATAAAAGATATGAAATGTTTTACATCTGCAGTAATCCTCTATAGTCATGCTTAATGGTTCAGTTACTATGAATTCTGACCTAGTCATCTGAACCTCTGAAGTGAATCAGAGTAGAAAGTTGTTGGTGTTACGTGCCATAGAGTCAGTTTCAACTCATAGCGACCCGATGTACAGCAGAACGAAACAGTACCTGACACTGTTGTCCATACTTCTGTGCAATTCATAGGGTTTTCAATGGCTGATTGTTTCAGGAGTGGGCTGCTAGGTCCTTCTCCCAAGCCTACAACACCCAGTATTCCCAGACAGCCTCTTATCTAAGTACTAACTGATGTGAAGACATAGAGAGGAGCTGACCATCAGCAAGCCCTGGGTAGAGTCCTGGAAGAGATCTTTCCCTCACAAGGCTCAGAAGAAATCAAACTTCTTGATACTTTGATCTAAGACATATATATATATATATATATATATATATATATATATATAACATATATATATATCAACAACATATATATATATATAATCTACACAACATAGATTGTGTAGATTAAAGAATATATATATATATCAACAACATATATATATATATATATATATATATATATATATATATATATATTCTTTAATCTACACAATCTATGTTGTTGTTTTGGGTGCCATTAGGGAGCTGACTCATAGCAACCCTCCTAGGATTTTCAATGGCTGATTGTCTCAGGATTCTTTTTTTTTTTTTTTTCCTTGAGAGTGGACTGCCACATCCTTCTCTCATTTATGCAGAGATAGAGATAGATAGGACCCAGGTCCTCAGAAAGTGCAGAGCAGCCGTCTACCAGCTAAGCTAAAGCCCAGCAGGCAGTCTATAGTAGTTTATTACAGCAGAATAGCAGGGGAGCCAACCCACTAGGAATATGGACATGCATGCTGTGCCAAGCACTCAGTATTAACTACTGTGTGAGGCACTGGAAAGACTGGACAATTAGAGGATTAGTCCCTTCTCTTGATGACTTCACCTGGATTTTCTTTATTGATTAAAGCCCTTTTCTTATACCAGTCAGAAGTTGATGTTTTGAAATTTGTGCCAAACCCTCATGAACCTTCATTGACACATCACTATCACTGAAGCCCACAATTAACTTTAGCACTCACTCTTTTAGTTGTATATTCTATAAATTTTGACAGATTTAAAATAACATATATATATACCATTTTAGCATCATACAGAGTACTTTCACTGCTTTTAAAATCATCCATTCTCTACCTATCCATCTTTTCTTTTCTCAAGAAAATTGGACATTTTATCATATTGAAACTTCTGGTCCAAAAATATGGTATATCTCTCCATTTATTTAAGTCTTCTATTATTTCACTCAGAAATATGTTCATTTATCAGTGTAGTTGTGTTGCACATCTTTGATAAAAATTTGTTACTAAGAATTTTCAAGTTATGATTCTATTATTAATGATATTATTTCTTTAAACTTCAGTACCTCACTATTCTTTGCTGGTGGAGGTGGTGTTAGTTGACATTGAGCCGGGTACAACTCATAGAGATCCTATGTATGAAACACTCCCAGACACTGTTCCATGCCAGGCACTGTGACACTTCTTCTCTGCTACCCATAGGCTATTCAATGGCTGATTGTTTTGGGATTGTTTCTGGAGTGGGCTGCCAGGTCTTTTCCAATTTTTGCAATGCTGGGGATCAAACACAGGACCTGAGAACATGCAGATTCCTGGTAGTGTATAGAAACACAACTGGCTTAATGAATATATATATATATATATATATATATATATATATATATATACATACATATTTCAGAAACATTGCTAAACTCTATTATTTTATTATCTCTGGAAATAGTTTGCAGATTTCTCTAGGTTTTCCATATAGATGTTCAGATCATCTGCTTACAAATAAATATAGCTTTGCTACTTCTCATCCAATATCAATAATTTTATTTATTCTCTTATTGTGTTCTACCAGCCAGAATTTCTAGTATAATATTGAAGAGAAGTGATGAAAGTAGAGAACCTTGACATGTTCCTGATCATGGGGGAAGATATAGTCTTTTAGCATTGAACATAACTAAATTTTATACAAATTTCCTTTATCAGGTTGAGGAAATTCTTTTCTAGTTTTAATTTGCTAAAGGATTTTCAATGGGAAGTGATTTGGATTTTGTCAAATGTCTTTTATGCACATATTGATAAAATCACATGTACTCTTTAGTTTGTGTGCTAGTCTATTTTCTGTTGCCCATACCACAATGCCACAGACTATGTAAATTTTCAAGAAAAAAAAGGTTTAATTGGGTTCATAGTGCTAGAGTTTCAAGATTAAGTGGATACATTTCATGATAGTCTTCTTGCTTACAGTATCCTGAGAAGATACAGGCATCACAAACCAAGCGGTGGGGAAATGTGCATGTGTTTATCCTGGTCTCACTCTCTTCTTACAAAATTACCAGTATTTAATCAAGAGGGACGCACTCTGAAGACTATCTAATTCTAATCATATCTTAAAAGTCCTGTCTGTAAACACCGTAGTTGGATTAAGTTTCCCCTCTCTTCATTCTTCATAATGTTCATTAAATTCTAACATGAACTTCAGAAGAGTCAAACGTTGTTGTTGTAAGGTGTCATCAAGTTGGTATCCGACTCATAGCAACCCTACGTACAACAGGAGAAACACTATTGTCAGTGCTTCTCTGCTGTTCATAGGGTTTTCAATGGTGGATGAATTTTTGGAAGTGGGTTGCTGTTGGGGATTTTTAAAATTATATTTCTCAGCTAGGGTCCCTCATAACAGCCTGAGGGGCTGACCCCTAGTTGACCCCAGGGCTCATCTCACTGACTCAAAACAGCCCCTCCCATCGAGTGAGCAAAGATGGCCCCCAGCCAGCTTGACCAGCCTTAACCACCTTAATTTTGATTGGCTCTCCTCACCAGCTTGCTGGTAATAACTGTCTCCACTTGGCAGTTATGTCCGTTTGCCCCTGTACCTGCCAGCTGTGTGCCCTGATTGGCTGAACCCCACCATATGACCCCTCCAGGACCCTATAAAAGTAGGGCTCCTGGACCCCATATCACTCCTTTGATCCTGACCTCTCTGACCATCTCCTGAACCTCCTCACCTGGACCAGTGCTCCCTACTCCAACAAGACCATCTAGCAAGCAGGCGAGATCAAGCCCAGGGGCCCCAAAGAGCCAACGGCATCTAGCAAGCCACGAAGAGCCTCCCAACTCCTCCCATCCTTGGGAAGGAGGGGGGTAAAGAAGGCGTGCCGCGAGAGTCAAGACCATCGGACCTCAACTGAACACCAGCAGCTGTGGCTGTGCCTTTAAGGCTGAGCTGTGCCAACACTTAGCCTGCAGCATTCCATGCTGCAGGCATAGAGCCAGCACTTAAAGGGATAGAGCCTTGCTCTATAGGGGCTGCTTGCTCCTTGCTCTCCATAAGGGGAGCACCCCAATAAACCTTCCCTGTTCTTCTCCAACCATCTGAAGGTCTCCCAAGGTCCTTCTTTCCCAACACTGGCCACGTTTTATGTTGAGGGTTTGGCCCTAACTTTAGCCGGGCTAGAGCTAAACCCCGACAGGTTGTCGGGCAGTCTCCCAAGCCTACAGCACCTGGTGTTCCCAGGCAGTCTCCCATCCAAGCACTAACCAGGCCTGAGCCTGCTTAGGTTCCGAGATCTGATGGGATTGGATGCCACAGGGCTATGGCTGCAGGCTGAGTCAAACATAGACATTTATTAATACTGTACATTTTGTGATTTCAATTATTTTATTTGCCTATCAAATAATACTCTCTGAACACCTTCCGTGTTAATGTTAATCCCCATGTTACATCCGGAGCAATGAAGAACAGTGGCAGAAAATCTCCCTTTCTCCAGCTCAGGAGGAAGCAATTGTGCCGATAAATAGACAGGCTTGTGATATACCATATTCATGGAAGTAGGTGTGAGGTCACAACATGGAGGCCAAGCAAAGGCTGGCAGAAGAGAGGAAGAAGGAATTAGAGAAGGACAGAGGAGATAAGGTGAATCATGAAGAAAAGGGGAGTGAGAGCTATGAATTGTTATTTGAAATGTTGTTGTTAGGTGCTGTCCAGTCAGTGTCGGACTCATAGCAACCCTACATATAACAGGCGAAACATTATTGTCAGTGCTTCTCTGATGTTCATAGAGTTTCCAATGGATTGATTTTTGGGAGTGGGTTGCTGGGTCCTTCTCCCAAGCCTATAGCACCTGGTGTTCCCAGACAGTCTCCCATCCAAGTACTAACCAGACCCAACCCTGCTTAGCTTTCAAGATCTGATGGAATCTGATGCCACAAGGCTATGGCTGCTGTTGTGGTATTCTAAATAGAAGATTCTAAATGGGCAAATGTTCTGTGGTAAAGAGAATGATACTTTCAGTAAATGAGCAAAGTCAGACCAGTCAGATGAGGTAGGAAAATAAAGGAAGAGGGTGAAAAGTAGGTGGGAAGATCATGACTAGTTATTTCTTTAAAGCTTTATCAAGAGTTTTGGACAAGTTAAAAACAGGAAGAAGTCATGTCAGCATTTTAAGTGAACAGGTGTTAATTTTTTCACATTTTACATAATTCATATGAAATTATATAAAGACTGGCTAAAACATTAACTTACTTATTACATTATTTGAATGTTTGGGAAGATTCCTCTTAAAATCACCCAGCTTCCAAAGCTCTAGATAATAAAGCTTCCATTACATACTATTTCTCAGTTTATCTAATTTTAACTAAAAGTAACCTTGATATTTCTTAGGCCTCAAAAAGAACTTCTGAAGTTTTGCACATATTCAATAATAGTACCTACCATTTGATCCAACAAATTATCATCACTCTATATTCTTTAAACACATTTAGAATGGTACTCTAGTTTCTCAGACCTAGGCCTTTCACATGGGCTCAGTTGTATTTTCATTAAATTTTGATTATATTTTCCTTTATAGATTAAAAAAAGTAATACTGTATTGGATTTTTGCCTGTTTTAGAATATGGGAGAAATCCAATTTATCAAGTTAATTGTATTGCTAAAGTTCCAGAATACGCTAGTATGGAGCTTTTTAAAAGTACTTTATGACATGTCATTATTCTTGTTTAACTTGCATCAAATATATTGTAACCCATTCTTATTCTTCAAGACCTTCATTCAACACCCCAGATCTCAGTGATAATCTGTGAATTTCTAATAATACAAACTAATCATATCTCTAGGTTATTCCATTTACTTAGCCCTCCTCATTTAATTTTCAATAGATGCTATGGTATTTTGCATCTTGTCTTTCCAGATAAAAATCATCTCCCTAAATAACTACTTTGAACTAGATGACAAGAAAGCAGACAGAGTAACCCATAAATGGCAAATTTCCAATAGTCCTACAGAAGTTGATCATGGAATGAGTTACTTTTTCACCAGAATTTCATAGCTTTCAAATATTTCTCTTACTATCTCCACAAAAGCATAGGATTGTTTTGTTGTTGTTGTTCTTTGTAGGAATTGGTTTTTATACTGCCAGATTGAACCCAGGGCCTCTCATGCATACTTTGCAAGTGCTCTATCACTGAGCTGCACCCCCAGTCCCCTTTTAAAATATTATATATATTTTTTGAGACAGAGTCTCTCTAAATTGCAGGCTGCCTCTGACCTCAAATCTGTGATCCTCCAACCTCTGCCTCCTGCATCTCTGGGATTACAGGAATGCACTACCATGGCCAGCTCAGGATTAAATCTTCAAGAATGAGTATTTTAGTAAGTTTTGGCTGGGAACCTGTGCAAAGAAACTCTTTTACACAGAAGATAGGGAGATAAAAATAAAACAGAACAAAAAGAGTACTTCAATTATTCAGTTGAATCACATGCCCATATGATTGTAAGGCAACTAATAGCAACAACAACACTCCCAAACTTGGTTGTTAAAATAAATGAATGAAAAATTACAGACACCATATGATTTTAAATTCATATACATAAGTTTCCTAGTTTCCAATATATATCTCTATGACATGTTATTTTGTAATGCTCTTATACTTCATTTTCCTTATTTCAGCATGCACAGTGTCATGGCTAACACCTCAGTCAATACCAACAAACAATATCTCAGAAAATTATTAGCAAAGGGTTTATTTTGACCATTTTGTACATAAAAAATATTAATGACATTTTTAACAATGCTGGGCAAAAGAAGCATGCATTGCATTTTCTATTTGAAGAATCAATTAAAACCAAACAGCAATTGATGAATGAATTAAATAAGTTATATCTATAAATCTTGAGTAAAATTGGGAATGTGTAAATTGTAGCATAGTTTCAAAAATTCAAGCAGGTAAAATTAGTTTATTTTGTGGTGGTCTATTTCAAGCACTTTTAGACCTTGAGAAAATCTCTTGTAGATAGAGATGAGTAGGAGGAGAAAGGAGGACAGAAGAAAAGAAGGAAGAGAAGGCAGGAGGAAGGCATCCAATTAAGAAGAAGACATGATTCATATGGTGAGGCTATTGGTGAAGGTGGATTCAGCAGCAATTCCTTTAAAAATTTACTCTAGATGCCAATCAAAGTCAAAGGTAAGACTTTTTCATGCAGTTCTTAGGGACCAGTAGTCCAATTGTTGTTGTTGTTAGGGGCCATAGAGTCAGGTCCAAATCATAGCAACTCTATATGCAACAGAACAAAGCATTGCCACACATGATGCCATGCTTGGTACTACTGTCAGTGCTTCTCTGCTATTCATAGGGTCTTGATAGTTGATTGTTTTAGGATTGGGTTGCCCTGTCCTTCTCCCAAACTTCCAGCACCCTGTCTTTCCAGACAGCGTTCCATCCAAGGACTAAAAGGTCCGATCCTGCTTAGCTAGCCAGATCACACAGGATCAGACACCAGGGTGGTATGGCTGTGGACATACATTCCAGTCAGGAAGATATGACAGAGACATACCTAAAATCAAGTTGTACATCACAAAAGTGGCCTGGGAACCACATATGTGAGAACCAAGAGAATTGTTTGTTTCAAACACAGACCAGAACCCAGTTCCCACAGCAGACTTACTAAACTCTAACCTGAACCTCTTCGCAAGGACCACTGCAAAGTGTGTTTCATGTAAGTTCTCTAGTTGTTACAATGAAGGACGTTAAAATCTGAAAATTTCTCAGTAAGAGCATACTAAGCCTAACAGAGGTACAGAAAGATTCCTGAGAGATAATAGAAAACAAATGACTCCAGCATAGGATCACCAAAGACCCTAAATCTATAGGAGTTGCATCAAGAATTAACCAAATAGCACAGCAATGATTAGTTTTGTTATTGTTAGGTGCTGTCAATTCAGGTTCAACTCATAGAGACTTTATATACAGCAGAGCAAAACACTCCCCAATTCTGTGTCAGGCACACAATCTTATTTATGTTTAAACCCATTCATGCAGACACTGTGTCAATCCACCTATTTGAGGTTTTTCCTTTTTCCATTGACCTGCCACTCTCCCAAACATGCTGTCTTTCTCCAGGGATTGATCCCTCCTGACTACATGTCCAAAATACGTAAGACATAGTCTAGCCATCTTTGCTTCCAAGGAACACTCTGATTGTACTTCTTCTATGACAGAGTTATTTATTATTTTGCCAGTCCATAATATATTCACTCTTCATTTCCAGCACCATAATTTGAAAGCATCAATACTTCTCCTATCTCCCTTGTTCAATGCCCAGGTTTCACAACCATATGATGCCACTGAAAATACCATGGCATGAGTCAGATGCACCTTCATCTTCAATGTGACATCTTTACTTTTCAATACTCTAAAGAGATCTTTTGCCACAGCTTTTCCCAAAGCAATGCGTCTTTTGATTTCTCGACTGGTGGTTGACTGGTTGTTGATTATAGAACCAAGTAAAGCAAAACCATGGACAACCTCAATCTTTTCTCTATTTATCATGAAGTTGCTTACTGAATCAGTGGTAAGGATTTTTGTTTTGGTGATGTTTAGTTGCAATCCATACTGAAGGCTATGTTCTTTGATCTTCATCAGTAAATGTTTTAAATCCTCTTCACTTTCAGTTAGCAGAGCTGTGTCATCTGCCTATCTTGGGTTGTTAATGAGTCTTCCTCTAATCCTGATGCTGGGTTCTTCTTTATAAATCCCAGCTTTTTGGATTATTTGTTTAACATCGAATTTGAAAAGATATGTCAAAAAATTAGTTTTAGTAGTAATGATAAGAGCATTTCAAGTTATAATAGATTTTAAAACCATATATCACTAGACCTTACTGGCTCACAATGATAAAAATTATTTATTTCATAGAGTTAGTATTCAGAGTTTTCCCAAAGGAGGAGATTATTAATGAACATCTGTCTAAGTTTGTGAACTTTGCATACTACAAAGACCTCCATTTTAATTTTTTTTTTTTTTTGCATGAGGAGAAGATTGGAGATCTCATCTATGACTATATATTTGCCAAATCTCTAAATTTGATTAAAGGTAACAGTCTTTACTATCTCTTCTTCAAAAAGACATTTCTACTCTCAGAAAACTATTACTTTCCATAGGGCCATTGGGTGTTGGAGAAAGATCAAGTCACTAAACATTAAAAGTAGTCTTCAACAACATTAGTGCTATACAGAAGTAGTATGGGGAATCCTATTTAGATACTTTACATTCTGTATTTACAAATACGCCTAGAACCTGAACTGGAGGTAAAACCTATGCAGACAAGGATGCATTTAATCAAATAATTCACACAAAACTCTTAAAAGTACAGGTCGTTTTCATATTCATAACCAGTAATACCAGTAATACCAGAATTGAGTAGAATTGGGCTGTTCTCCAAAATGGATGTAATTTTTCAGGCAGACTGATACCAATCACTAAATACAGCTCTTTATTTAGACTAAAGTATCTATCACAATTCTTTTCCTCAAAAACAGCATATTAAAATTTGACAAAAGCTTGTGCATGAAGGATGAAGTTGATACAATTGACATCTCAAATAATATGAAAAAGTCAAAAACTGCATATCCCTCCAGTGGGACACTTCTTGAGGAGACAGCTGGCCTGTGTATATTAGAGACAAATAAATCCTACCTGTCTCTACAAATGGGACAGCAATGTCAAGCTTGATCTCATACTTACTTGAGAATAATTGATTTGTTTTCCCAAAGACTGGCTCTCTAGACTTCCCTTTCAAAAGAATTTCCCAGGCCTTCACCCTTTTGATAATAGAAGTCAATTTTTTTATCCACATATCCAGGGAGAATACCAGTTGCTCATTATGGAACACACTGTCAATAAGATAGCATCTTAACAGTAACAGCAGACATAGAGCTTCTTGATAATCTAAAAAAAAAATAAGGTTTATGTGAAAGCTGGTGAACTGATATCACTCAAGTAGAAAACCATGTTATTGAAGCCACATTCATCAGCAGGTGTGATAAAAGCCCAGGATCGTCGAACTTCAGATCTTTGTGATTGTAGATGACTTGCATTCAAAATTTATATAGTATTCCTCTTGAAACTCTGTGGGCTACAAATGTAAAGATGAGAAGCAATCTTGCTTGGTGTTTTGGATTTCATAACTCTCCTCTCTCTGTAGTGAAGTGGGTTGAGTGCATGCATTGATTCCTTCAAAGGCAAACAGTGTAACTTCTACTGATGATTTTGTCATAATTATTCTACTCCAAAATAACTTATGTGCTAATGGTTCACATCATTTGTAGACTTCCTGATTCTCTAGTTTATACACTTCTCCTGAAGAACTCGTCCAATGAGGTGCCTTGGTGCACACCTGTCATCCTGATCCAGATCCTGATCCAGGCTGAAGAAGAAGGATCATGAGTTTGAAGCCGGAGGCAGCCTGTGTAACTTAGAGACACCCAGTCTCGAAGATTTAGTGAAAAAGTGGGGGAGAGGGTAGAAGTTGCAGCCCAGTGGTGAAGCACTCGCCTAGCATACATATGACCCTGAGTTCAACCGGCAGTCGTTGTTGTTGTTGTTAGATATCGTCATGTCAGGTCCAACTCATAGTGGCCCTGTGTAAAACAGAACAAAACTCTCACTGACACTGTGCCTTGCCCAACACTATGTCAGTGCTTCTCTACTATTCACAGGGTTTTTGAAGACTGATTGTTTTGTGAGTGGGCTGCCAGGTCGTTCTCCCAATTTTTGTTGCTATGGGAGGGAAAGAGGAGAGAGAGCAATGGGGGTGAGAATGATCAAAGTACATTATGTGCTTGTGTAAAAATGTGATAATGAACCCACTTTTGTACAATTAAAATATGCTAATAAAAATAAAATACCTAAAGAGAGGAAACAGAACCACCAGCACAAAACATTATAGTTTCTCACTGCTACTTGTATTCATACTGACATGCAGAATGACATATTTGAAAGAACATAGTAGCTAACAATTATACATAGTATGTGTAGAAATGCTGTATATTAACTAAGCAAATGTTCTTCTATTTGGAGCATTATTTAATCATACCAAACTCACTTTAATTGGTTCTTTAGTTCCAAGCACATTCTCTGCTTCATAATTAATGTCTGAGCTCTCAATCTCAGCTAAATACAGACCATAAAGCCACAGAGAACACAGAAGTGAAGGTCGAAAGATTCTGGAACACAAGATATATATCTATATATATATATATAGATAGATAGATAGATAGATATCTATATATATATATATATATATATATATATTCAGAACTTCAATCACTGAAAATAGAAAATCACATAAATCAAACTTCCAAAGTGCTCCTAAGGTAGATAATCACAGCGATACACACAAACACGCAGGTACATAAATGTACATATAAACAAACACATACTCCATACACACACACACACACACACACACACACACACACACACACACACACGCACTATGTAAGTCATTAAAATCAAAGAAACAATCTTCCTGAACCAGGCAGAGATAAACCAGGGTATTCAGAGATGTCAAGAAGATGAATAAATGGAACAAAAATGTATCTTGCATCTAAAATACACCTTTTGTTCCATTTGAATGGATACAAAAGAGAGAGGGAGAGAAATAGACCCCCTGCGTAATGGCTTTTTATGAGGGAATAAAGGGTTCTCTCCAACACGTTCGTTCCTGAAGTGCTGTTCTTTTCCACTAACTAAATTACCACCTGAAAGTTTCCTTTCCTTTAACCTCCCTCTGCTGTACCTTGGAAGTGAGTCTGGGCACTGCTGACACGGCAGGTATGATTCAGTCAGTAAAAGCACTTCACAACAAGCATACTTGCCCATTGACCTTCATCTCCTCCTTTGGATGGGAAGCATCTGGCACTTTGTATTTCAATATGGGCAGAGCTTTGTGCACAGCCCTAGGATTTTTCTCCTTCATGTCAAACCCTCCTTTTCGCAAAATTAATGAAGGAGGAAATGAGGCATGAGGCCCAAGTACACTGTTCTGTGTTGAATTGTGAATTTAGGGCTTTGAGTCATTTCAAGCATCTAGCATCTTAAAGGGACATTTCATACCATCCTTTGTTTATTTCAGTGCTGGGAATTGAACTCAGGAACTTATGGATAGTAAGCAAATGCTCTACCACTGAACCATACCACAGCCTTCCTGTAGTCTTATCTGTACTTTAATGGAACAGATTTTTCACAGAGAATACAATCTGATTAGGCTGTTAGAACAGGGTTTCTTCCTGTACATGCCACAGTAGCTACACACTATCTTTCCAAAAGAAAAAAAAAATGTTATATCATTGGCAAATAGACCATATATTCCATTTCCTTAATTTTTGAGTTGCAATTAATGAGCCCACCTGCAGTCATAGCACCCTAGCATCTAATTCCACTTGATCTCACAAGCTAAGCAGGGTTGGTTGGTTAGTCCTTGGATGGGAGACCACTTGGGAATATCAGGTAATGCAGGCTAGGGAGAAGTACCTGGCAGCCCATCCCAGAAATAATCCACCATTGAAAACCCTATGAATAGCAGACAAACACTGCCAAAATTGCCAGGCATGGCACAGTGTCAGGGAGCCCTTTTGTTCTATTGAAATGTGGTTGCTGAGTAGGACCCAACACGACAGCACCTAACAACAATACAAATGAACATATATAATAACATGCTTATGCTTGCTGCATTTCTAAAATTTAGTATTTTATCTTTTAAGACACCCTTTCCCTTAGAGTTACATATACTTGTAAATTGAAGGCTCCCAAACACCCTTCTGTAAGAGCTAAGGTCCCTAAATAGAGTCCTGAGTATAGTTAATCTGTAAACAAAATGCATCTGTGAAACACATATTTTGAGCTACTGTGAAAGCCTGGAAACCGGTAAGAGAAATGTGATATGATAAATCCAATATATTTTTATATTTAATTTCATTTTTACCAAGAGTTTATAATAGACTTTTTTGATTTTTCTATCTCTACCAGAAGTATTATTTAATCTTATCAAACTAACTTGAATTGATTTTTAATTGAAGTAATCAATGTTAGTTGGCAATTCTCCATGGAATCCTTGAGAATTTCTGCAACTCTTACAAGTAAGTAATTGACTACTTTATGTTCTAGGGTATCTTTTTGAGGTTCTTTGCTCAATTAACAAGTTTGGAAGATAGACTATATATACCCTTGGACAGCAAAGAGCAAGGATTCTTACTCTCTATTAGAGCCATGGTTAGCAATGCTTATGTTATTTATTAATATTTGGAATCTCTAATCTCTGAGTTCTTCTTCTGCAATGCAATTTATTTCGGATATCCTCCAGCCCTTGTATCATCAGCCTGTAGTATCAGAGGCTCCAGGAATTGACACATACATGCCTATATGCTCACTACTCTTAAGGCTTTAAGTAATGACCCATCGTATTTTTCTTACCAGAGTCTTGCATCTTTTATTAGTGCCCATAAAACTTGAATGTGCTAATCATATACTTCAAAGTAGGATAAAGTTGGAGATCCTACAAAGTTCTCAACATACCTGTGTTGAAGATAGGATTATGGCAGACATGTGGCTTTGTGAAAAAGGAAGTCTAAGGGCTATGGGCACATTAATAAGATTTGAGCTAAATCCTTAGAAATTGTTGGCAAATCTAAGGACAAAATGATGTATTCTTGAATAAAAAATGATTTCCATTGTATTTCCCATTACTTGAACAGGAATTGGGGAGGTGATTTCAGACAGAATACCAGAGTGTCATAAACTATGTCCTGGTTATTGCTGACTCTCTTCTGAGTGACAGTGCATTAACAATCTTCCATATAGGCTAGTAAGCCCAAAGAAAATTTAAGAATTACCCAACTTAAGTTTCCTCGAATTTTATGAATAGATTCAAGTATCTATTCCCTTGACCAGCCACGGAAAAATGCCTGTGCCCTCAGCAGTTATAAAGACTAGTCCTAAGATATGATCTCCATTGGGCAGAAGGATCTTCTCCCTTTCAGGTAGGAGTCACAAAAAAAAAAAAGTGGCTCTACATCAGGCATAAAATAGGGGAAATCTGCAATAGCTATGGCCAGAAACAACTGAATCACCAGTTTTTTCTTGTTCACTTGTGAAATTCGAAGCCAAGCCACATAAAACTTGTTAAGGAAGAATGGGAACAGCTGGTTTGTCTCATAGCTTCTGTCCCTATCACTGCAATCTTACATCCACTCAGGCCAATAAACTGCCTCACAGCTTTCTGAAGGAAGTCCTGTTGTAAGAAAATTGACCCTATCTGGGAGATGTCCCTAAGACAGAAAATACCCTGACAGAAAACATTGACATTGACTATGATTCACAGGTTCCTATTGTTCCAGATTGAATTTCCAATGATGAGGAAGATGCCCCATTGCAGAATGAGAAGTTTACCCAAAGAAACCTAGATAAATTCAGGCCAACACCCTGGAAAATGCTACTAGCCTAAGGAGGCAACTTAAATAATCATATCTGAGTAAAGGGGAGCAGATGCTTTTGATTAAGGTAGGTTCTTCAAAGAAAGTCACCTTGTGTGATCCCAGCCTTAGTCAGAAGGTCCAAATCCCATGACTCCATTCAAAGTAATGGGTCTGTAACTGCTGAGCTAAGGGATTCTGAGACTGAAATAATGGTGTCATCCAGGAAGATCCTAATGTCAAAAACAGACCCAAATACTTGAAGTTTGTTTGGTTGAGACACAAGCTGTCATCATGCTTCTCAAAACAACAAGTAAAAACAAACTTCTTTAATGGCATGATAACTACTCTCCTCCTGTGCCATCAAGTCCCTAAGGCATCCATCCCAATCTCAGCTGTTTTAAGGAATAAAGATGCTCCATAGAGGGTCCTATATTCCCAATACTTTGAGATGAATTAAAGACCACAAACACAGTTCTGAGTGTACAGGGAGATGTAGGGTGGAAGAGCTTCAAACATTCATGTCTCTGGGGGATATGTGGACCCAAATCACAGTGCTTTTCAAGACCAGGAAAGGAAAAGGCATACAGATTCAGCTACTGGGCTTTAGACAGTGGTAAAGGGAAGCTAACATGATTTGGTGGACAGGAACATGGGGCCAGCCAACTAAATGTGATAGTGTTCATAATTCTAAAGATATAGTTGAATTGACATTTTAGGCATGCACTTCCCCAGGATGTAAGTGCCAGAGAAGATTCTCCAATTCTGGAAAAGCACAAGAAAAATGAAGTAACATACCAGTTAAGGCACTTCTCTAAGGCCATTCCCCTTCTATTTGCAATACCCCTTCTATTTGCAATCTGTCGTTTGCCAGAGTTTAACATGAGCACTTCTACAGCCTGACTTCCTAAGCTTTTCCTATACACATGACATTTTGTTGGTTAGTAAGTCGGATTCATCTGTCTCAACAACCCTGACTTGGATATTGTCACACTCTCACCTCCAAGGGATATTAATGTACCTCAAAAAAATTCAGATACATGCCTGACACTATAAATGTCTTAGGGTAGTGTGAATGGATCTAAAACACTTAATCCCTCTGGCAATGAAGGAAAACTGTGGTCTGCCCAGCCCACCACAAAAAAGGAAGTCCAGCACCTTACTGGACGGTGGCCATTAGAGCTCATGTGTGCTTAATTCTGATATTCTTCTTGACACTTTATATCAAGTCATCCACAAATCATCAACCTTTGTGTGAGACACAAACTACGCCAGTCAGCATAGCAACTATCCAGCAAACTATGTCACTGTCTTTGTGCTTCCACTGTGGTAATGACCCCTTGGAGTTTTGAGTATATATGACTGCTGACTTTGCCAACTGGACCTAATTTTCCACCTAAATTTTATAGTTTTACATTTTACAGATAAGCTCGTGATCCATTTTTGTGTTTAAGATTTATATTGCACTTTGTTTTGTGTCTATAGATGTCCAATTACTTAAGTACCACTTACTGAAAAATTATTCTTCCTATATTGAATCACGCTTGTATCTTTGTAAAAAATCACCTGGGCATGTTGTTTGGGTCTTTTTCTGGGCCCTCTATTATGTTTATTTCATGTCTGTTGAGGCTCTGTTCTTGATTAAAACACATTTAGGATTATTATATTTCTGGTAGATTATTTGTTATGCTTCTTTCTGTCCTTCTTTGTCTCTAAAGTAGATAGAGAGTAATTCGATTACCCTCTCTCTTAAACCTACCATGTAGTTGCCACTATCTCTCCTAGATACTCTTTAATTTTATAGTAATTAACATACCTTTATTTAAAACAAATAAAGCCCTGGTCACTATTCATGCAAATACATTAAAGAATATTTGTTTGTAAAAACTATGTCAACTAGTTGTTTGCAAGGGATTAAAAGACTAAAGAGATTAGTGTTTATGACTATAAATCCAAAGTGAATTTTAAAACTCAATGTTTCTCAACAGAATTACTGTATTTTTGGCATATACTACCACATGATCTAGTTAACTTGTATTCCTACATAAAAATATCTTATTCTGGGCAACCTCATGGTGAGAAATGGTAGTTATCATGTTGAGATAACAGGTGTTATTATGACACAGGAGCACCTAGAAAGATAGTATTCTACTTATAATAATTAAACAATTGCTATAGAAGTTGCATAGGCAATAGTTGGGAAAGCCAAAGTTACAGTTGTATATCCAGGAGTAATAAGAATGTCTAATATTTATATTAGGGAATTATTTCTATAAATTCACTTTTTAAGTCTTCCCTAAATGTCTGCTGTTGTTGACATTTATCATATGTCTAATTTTAGACAAATGGAATGCCCCATTATGTAACAATTGATCATAACCTGAGCCCCACACTGGAATGCAGATCTACTGAATACCAAATCAATACTGACAGATGAGAGGGACAAGAGATGTTCCAGAGAGAAATCTCTGCTTTTGGCCTACATCTGCTTCCTTGGCTGTTTCTTGACTAGTCAAAGCTGTCACTAGACTTGTGAATGCCTTTCCACAATCAGGATGAGCAAATATATCTTGGTTCATTACTCTTATTATTACTGAATATGTGGACAAGCCATGATCAAAATAAAAGATGATTGAGGATTCATTAAATACATTAAAATATCTCAGACTAATCATGTAGTCTCATCCTTCTATGTTTACATTTTTACCCAGACAGAGGAAACACAAATTCCAGCATTTGAAAATTTAAAAATTACTTTCCTAATCAGGAATATGGTGAATTTGTGCTTTCCATGTGGTGATCTTAATTCCTAAATGGTTAAAAAAAGAAAAGAAATTTAAAATTTTTTGAAGAGAAGCATATATAGATATTGCAATATTTAACTCTTCATAAGGACTCAATGTATTCTGAAATATTTAAACTTGTACATAGTAGTGAATCCCATGAAAACATTTTGCTTTCTAAAATTCACATCATAACCTGAAGAAAAGCTTTTACTAGCTGAAGAATTTAAGACTTGCCTAAAGTTTTATTTATTTGATAGACATAATTCATTTCAATATATCATTTCAATGTGTATTTTTTGAGATAGAGTCTCACTAGGTAGCCCAGGCTAGCCTTGAATTTATAATTCACTTGCCTCCACCTCCTGAGTCATGGGAATGCATGTGTGCCATCACACCCAACATTTCAATACTTTTATCTTTAACTTGGCAGTACTTTTTTATAGTAGTAGTGATTTCATGTATGCACAAACTTTATGAAAATCATTTAAAAACCAATTGTGGTTTCAAATGATGTTACTATACTAAACAATTATGTCTTTCATTTCAAGTGTGTTTGCCCTTCAAACTAAAACATTTTCAAAGTTAGAACAATGCAAATGTTAGCACCAGGGAGTGTTTTCCCATCTGAAAGTAATCCTTGAGATGAGGATATCTTTCCACTATTAAGAAAACATCTGCTGGAGGCTCAGCAATTAAGACAAATAGTTTCTTCTCTAATTGGTTGTGTGAAATGAACACTGGATTATCAAGAGAAACTTAAGCCATGCCAGACAGGGAGCTGAACGGAAGGCAGGAGAAGCTTAACATGGGCAAGAACACTCTGGTTTGAACTTTCTTGAGAGATACACTCTGTCATTGAAATTGAGATAGATCCAAGCAGTGGCACAGGACTGCTATCTCAAACAACAAAGAAAACAAATCTAAGCTGATACAGCACAGCCCTCTGAATATGTGGGTGTGGATATGCAAAGGTCAAAATACACTCAGTAAACCCTGAGTAACCCCAGAATGATGCATACACTCCTGATGTCATAAACCCTTCTGAGTTTTACATCCTGTTTGAGGTGATCTTCTTTCAGGCTTAATGATCCAAAAATGTATCTCACACATTCTGCAGTCTGAATCACCATTTGATTAAATTTTACCAAAGATGTCATTCAATTTATCTCAAATGATTTAAATTTTAGTTTTTCCTAATAATTTAAAATATAATGATTTTAAAGATAATAGCTACGAAATTGTCCATGTAGATACTGTCTTAAGAATTGCTCTATTACTAGCACAATGAAAACCAGGATTCTACTCTTCAATCTCATGACAGAGAAATGAGCAAGAGTTTCAGTATAGCCATAGCAAATTGTTGAAAGTCTTTGGAAGTTGTAGTGCAGATCGAAGTTGGCAGTTTAAAATCTTCTGACCTCTTTGTGACTTTCCTGAAGTGAGCTCTTTCAATGAGACCAATGACAAGAGAAATGGTCCATGCTGGATTGATATTAAGGCTCACCTCTTTTCAATTCTTTTCTCAGTAGTCTCGGAGGAGGGAAAGGATCAGACATGCTCCCTTAATTTTGTTTCCTCGCAATTAACTTCCAGAATAACACCAAATAATTACAACCATAACATTGCAGAGAAAGTTAGAGTGGCAATAAATGTTTCTAAGCTGTGAACTTTGACAAACAAGCCCCTATAAATGGTGCAAGGCTGACTTGTACGCACCTGGTAACATGCTCTGCATTGATTCTTAGAAAATTTGGGGAAGAAGATAGCTCTTTATATGGAAAGAAAAGCCTAAATGCATGAAGTATGACATTGTGCTTTTGGAGTAGAGGACAGAAGTAAACACAGAAAGGATTCATTAAGAGAGAAAACAACAGAAAATCAGGTTAAATTTCTATCCACTTACCTGTGTACCTATTTCTGTATTCATTTTATTTTCTTTCAAGGAGAAAGAGAAGAACATTCTTCCTATTTTCTTCTCCATAAGGATACCCAACAGGCGGCTCTGGAGGCAGAGACAGGAGGATCGCATGTTGGAGACCAGAGGCAGACTGTGTAATTTAGCGAGAGCCTGTCTCAAAAAACAAAAAGCAAAAAAATGGGCTGAGGGTGCAGCTCAGTGGTCTAGCACTTGCAGAGCATGCAAGCACGAAGCCCTGGGTTCAACGCCCAGTACCACACACACACACACACACACACACACACACACACAAAAGGATACCCAACAGAATGGTGCTGATTTATGGCGTGTGTGAGTAGATATAATATGAAAAGTGTATTTTCCCAAACTGACAGCAGAGTAACTCTATGTACCCAGTGTCCCTTAGGCTCCCAAACTTTGTCAGTTGGGTAGGTGAGTCAATCCCACCCATGCCGGTGCATGGACTTTCTATTCTTTCTTGGTGAGAATCAAACCTTTTTAAATACTTTCATTTTAGCTTTTCTCCATTCTCCTCCAATTATTCCTCTTTCCTCCTTCAGTACACATTCTCCCTATCACCCAAAATTTTCCCACCCCCGGAAAACTGACTTCATTTCAAGTTACCTTGAGTACTGAAATCTGCAGGTGCGAGTTTTCTTTTGACAAACCCTGTTTCACCTTTGCCTGTTATCACATTACAATTCATTCTATTTGGCCATGGAAAAAGAAATTAAGTGGCTGAACTTCAGGTAAGCTATTAAAGAATTCATAGGTTACTTTCTCTTAGAATTTTAATCTAATTACTCCCTCAGTTTTGCCAACAATACTACCGTTACCCAAAGTACTGAATAATATGGGCACCAGCAGTGTGACAACAGAAAAATATTGGAAAGGGGTTTTTTTCCTTAGAGATGTATGTCTTTGAAGAAATTAGAAAAAATCCATTTTAAGATTTCTTATCTTCTTTATCTTTTAATAAAGATAGAATTCTTCTAAATATTATCAGGTTAAGAAGTTAGGTTTTAAGAGTCTCATCATAGGCTGGGGATATCTGTTTAGCAAAATAATCCCAAGAGTTCCAGGCTGCTCATAACTAGGCAGCTAAGAATAAAAATAGAAGCAATTTATTTTTCCACATAAATGAAAGGAGGTAAAAATTATAAATCCCTGAATTTCCCTTGGCAAATCTAATACGCATATGTTGTTGTTGTTGTTAGGTGCCATTGAGTCAGTATCCGACTCATAGTGACCCTCATAGGGTTTTCAATGGCTGGCTGTTTGGGGATTGCCTTGGGAGTGGATTGCCAGGTCCTTCTCCCATTTTTGCGGTGCTGGGAATTGAACTCGGGACCTCAGAGACTGCAGCGCAGCGCTCTACCAACTGAGCTAACTCCCAGCCCAATACGCATATGTAGGTATGCTCTTTTTATTGATTTCTGATCATCAAATAAAACAGGAAAGAATACACATGGTTACTCAGATCCCTGGCCTGCCATTCAAAGAAAAGTTATATTACAATAATTAAGAAGCAGCAATGCAAATAACCATCATAAGATAAACACAGTTGAATAATTCAATAATTATGAAACTAGAGAGAGAAAAAACAAATCTAGAATTTTCCCTAACATAAGCAGAAAGAAATGCCCAGTGATATTAGAAGTTACTCTAAATAAGGTTTCAAAGAAAATTTATCTATAAGCACAAGAAGTTGGCTGATATTTCTAGAACCCTTTAAATGATAAGCTATAGATTGGGAAGAAAAGTGTAACTGCTATGGAGAGAATATGAGGTAAATAACTCTCTGTATGTGGACATATGTATTCTCTCCCCCATGTGTCTGTCAGCTTGTCATGCTGCGGGGGCTTGTGTGTTTCTATGATGCTGAAAGCTATGCCACCAGTATTTCAGATACCATCAGGGCCACCTATGGTGATAGGTTTCAGCTGAGATTCCAGAATTAGACAGACCAGGAAGAAGGTCCCAGCAGCCCAGTCCCAAAACAATTGTTGTTGTTGTTATTGTTGTCAGATTCTTTCCAGTCATGTCTGGCTGATAGTCGGAGAAGGATGGGACAATCCACTCCTGAACCAATCCCCAAACAATCAGCCATTGGAAACTCTACGAGGACCCCTATGATGCCCAAAACAATTAGCTATTGAAAATCATATGAATAGCAGAGAAGCACTGTCAAATATAGTGTCAGAAAATGAGACCCCAGGTCGAAAGACATTCAAGAAAAAACTGAGGAAGAGTTGCCTCCTCAAATTAGAGTCAACTTTAACGACAGCAATGGAGTAAAACCCCTGGGACCTCCTTTTGCTGATGTGGCATAAGTCAAAATAAGAAGAAACATAGGGGCTGCAACAATGGGTTGAAACATAAAAAAGTTACATACATGTCAGTGCTGGGTAGTGTTTCATTCTGCTGTACTTAGGGTCGCTAGAGATGGACCCAATGCACTTAACAACAATATGTATTATTTAGAATGTACCTTAGTTTTAAGTATGAAAGTACAATTAATTTTGTCATTTTCCTTATTTCCTTCAACATAGTTGTTGTTCTTCAGTTCCATCAAGTTGTATCCACCTTGTAGCAGCTCTGATAGGATTTTCTATGGCTGATGGTTTCAGGATTGTTCAGAAGTGGGCTGCCCAGTCCTCCTATTTTTGCAGTGCTGGAGATAGAATCCAGGGCTTCAGAGAGTGTGGAGCAGTACTCTGCCAACTGAGCTAAACCCAAGCCCTTTGAAATAGAGTGTTAAGATATTGAAGTGTAAAAAAAAATTCTTTAAGTGCAATGTTGTTGTTGTTGTTAGGTGCCTGCAAGTCAGTATCCGACTCATACCACCCTCGGTACAACAGGGGAAACACGATTGTCAGTGCTTCTCTGCTGTTCATAGGGTTTTCAGTGGCAGATTGATTTTTAGGAGGGGGTTGCCAGGTCCTTCTCCCAAGCCTACAGCACCTGGTGTTCCAGGTGGTATCCCATCCAGGTAGTAACCAGGCCTGGCCCTGCTTAGCTTCCGAGATCTGACGGGATCGGATTACACAGGGCTATGGCTGCAGGCTAAGTGCAATATATACCTTGAATTATTCCAGTCTACATAGTGTTATTAAATGTCATAGTGCCTCTTCAAACAATGTAAACTAAATCTGCATATAACTAAATGTCATGACATTCTTCTTAATCAAAATTTTCACAAGAGTTACCTTAAAAAGAGTCAATTGATAATAAATATACTAGTTATGAAAAAGTCATCAAACGAACTGACTTTGATTTGTGTTGAGTTGGCACAAGGGTAATATGTAGTTCACAATTGGGAGTTTGACCTTTGGAAGATGGGTATTTCATCCACAGTTGTTGTTATTGTTAAGTGCTGTTGATTCAGGTCTGACTCATAGCAACCCTACATACAACAAAATGAAACACTCCCCGGCACTGTGCCATGCACATGATTTTTCTATGTTTAATCCCATTATGGCAGTCACTGTGTCAATCCATCTAATTGAGGGTCTTCTTTTTTACTGTTGACCCATCATTCTCCCAAACATTATGTCTTTTTCCAGGAATTGGTCCTCCCTAACAATATATCCAAAATAATGTAAGACCCAGTCTAGCCATCCTGGCTTCCAAGGAGCACTCTGGTTGCACTTCTAGGACAGACTTGTTGCTTCTTTTGCCAGTCCATAATATATTAAATATTCCTCTCCAGCACCATAATTCAAAAGTATCAATTCTTCTCCTGTCTTCCTTATTCAATGTCCATCTTTCACAAATATATTATGCCACCAAAAATACGATGGCATGAGTCAGGTGGACCTTTCTCTTCAATGTGACATCCTCACTTTTCAACACTTTAAAGAGATCATTTATAACAACTTTTCTAAATACAGTGTGTCTTTTGATTTATTGACTGCTGCTGCTGTGGGTGTTGATTGCAGGACCAAGTAAAGCAAAATCTTAGACAACCTCAATCTTTTCTCCCTTTATCATGAAGTAGCTTACTGATCCCATTGTAAGGATTTTTTTCCTTAATATTGAGGTGCAATCCATACTGAAGGCTCTGTTCTTTGACCTTCACCAGTAAATGATTCAAATTCTCTTCAGTTTCAGTAACGTTGTGTCACCTTCATAATGAGGGTTATTACTGAGTCTTCCATCAGTCTTTATACCACCTTCTTCATAAACTCCATCTTCTCAGATTATTTGCTCAGCATAGAGATTGAAGAGGTATCATGAAAGGATACAGCCCTGACACACACCTTTTTGGACACAATTGACTAATGCCTCATTCTGAAAACACTGTCTTTGCCTGACTTCAGGAACATCACACGGTGTTTTTTCCCATTTACTGGTATACTGTTTTTCAGTGTATTGTAGGTTTTTTGCTGTGTAAGACTTTAAAAAAAGACCAAGACTTAGACATAAATCTTCCTCCTCTCAATCAAGCCGTTCCTTTATAACAGGCTGTTTCCCTTCATTATCTACCTCTGCAGACCGTTTTCCATGCTATTCTTTTCATGGAATATCTCATTTTTAGTTACATTGGGGCTACATGACTATGCCAGGCCAATGTATCTCAGGAAAATTAATTGAAAATATTTCCAGGTGCATTCATTAAAAATATTCAGCAAGATGCTATCATAACCCTCCTTCTGATACTGAAGGCCACATGTTCTAAGATTTTATACCTTCAAGGTACAGAAGGGGAGTTTTGTGGGCCAGTTTGTGACAACAATTCAAACAAGATGTCAGCCTATGTTATATTAAGCCTCTAGCAGGACGTCCAAATGTTTGTTGAGTTGAGCTATAAACACTTTTTTCCAAAGTATGTTTGATTGTAAGCCCCACAACATCAATTAAGTGCCTAGGGGACATGGAATTTGTCAATAGGACACACACAAAAAATGTGTATTCCTCCAGCTATACAAAAAGGGTTCAAATGCATTAGGAAGCAGGTGCTTCTGAAAATTCAGGTAAAAATTAATGTTGAGGTTGCAATTTTATGTCTTTCTTGGATATCCTCCACTTTCATAAACTCACAGGGAAACTATTTTAATTCTTTATGGTTTGCTTTCAAATATTTATTTTCTATTTTCCTGTATTTTTGTCACATCAGTCTGAAAGCACTCACATGTCTGTTTGAACAACTTCAACTTTTTGGTACTGGATCTAATAGATGGATGATCTTGGTAACAATGCGCTCATGAAAGGAATGTCTGCTAAAGTTAACTTACCATACACATGAACTTTTGATTATAAGTCCAAACTTAGAAATAGCACAACTCAAATGTTAACTGAAAAGCTGATTCATCTTGGGAGTACAGAATTACAATAACAGTCATTAGTCTAACAACTCATATAATTAAAAAGAGATATTTAAATCTTTCCCCAGGTCTTTTAAAGAATGACCTTGTGGGATGGGACTCCATAATAATCCAGAGTGGAATGCACTTCACCTTGTCTTTTTCTTTTCACCTTTCTCTGTCCACTCCTTCTGGGTATGTATTCTCTCAGACTTCTCCACAAAGCTTTCCAAAAATCATCTCTTTACTTAATTAAAAATTTACCCAGAAAGAGTATTCTCTTTCTACCCTCTTGTTCTATGCTAATATATTTTTACATATAAGAAGTTAGTTTATTCAGTTGTCTTCAATATTTTCTCACTCTTCGTTAGTACTTGACATGCAAAGGGAAAAAGCCAGATTAATCCAACAAAAAAATAAAAGCTTAGAAGGATGAAGAAAATATAAAACTAAAAAAAAAATCTTTGTAAAAATTGTGGATTTCATAACATATCTTAAATTGAAAAGCACAGTTTAATGTGTTTGTGTACTATTATTTCAAAACATATGTCTAAACACAATAATCATTGGTCAGTGTCATTGGCCTAATAAATTATCTCCATTTATATTATTTATCCTCATTTTAGCAAGCAGTCAGCATTTTATATCTTGAATAAATTTTAGTTTTTAGTATTTACTTTTACTATAGTAAAACAAGTTCATTATTTAAAATGTCAAGTAATTCTCAGCCTTCTAGAAAGCCTGTACTGTCTCTTTCCAACTACACTACTTCTTGACTATATACTTTATTTTTAACTTCTTCTCATATTTCTCACTATAAATAGCATTCTTAATGTGCAATATGAATTAAGGTACTATTTATTGGAACTCTACTATGAATGATGAGAACTTATCTCACTTATAAACCCTCCTCATGCACACACATACATGTACATGTTCACCTACATGCACTGGTACCATGCACGAAATTTTCTTCCAGCTTTTGCTGATGTGTCTTCTAATTCTTTTCAATAAATACTCAATAATTATATTATTTTTACCATGTAAACATTACTTGAATTTGAGACGTGGTGATATGAATTAATATTCTTATATCTTTCTCATCTATTTGGAATTCAGTTTACTCTTACTTTACTCAGGTTCTAAGCACTTATTAATGATTTCATAAGCATTCTGTGAGTACATGAAAATACTTCATGATATATCAAGTCTATCTGTTCTCAGTGATAATCTCCAAGGACCTCATTATCTTCTTGCCCCAATCTGACCTGCTGGTCTGTCAAATGATTTATGTTTGACAATATATTTACTCTTTTGCCCAAGTATTTATTAAATAATAAATATTTATTATTTAACAGGACATGCTGCTACAATGATGTTGTCAGATGTGAGCAATCTGACATGAATTATATGAGTACTTTTTATTTGAATATGTATCCAAATGTTTTTATGTGCTCATACAACCTCTACAAAAATGTTGTTGTTGTTGTTAGGTGCCGTCAAGTCAGTATCCAACTCATAGCGACCCTCTGTACAACAGGGGAAACACGATTGTCAGTGCTTCTCTGCTGTTCATAGGTTTTCAATGGCAGATTGATTTTTGGGAGGGGGTTGCCAAGTCCTTCTTCCAAGCCTACAGCTTCTGGTGTTCCCAGGCGGTCTCCCATCCAGGTACTAACCAGGCCTGACCCTGCTTAGCTTCCGAGATCTGACGGGATCGGATGCCACAGGGCTACCGCTGCAGGCCTCTACAAAAATGAACAAGTACAAATAATCCCTATTGCTATCAGCTGAATTCTTGTGCTCCCTTAAACTTATGCTTATAGTTGTAAGACCATGGACTCCAAACTAGTCAGATCACAGGAGCTAAGTAGGGTTGGGCGTGGTTAGTACTTGGATGGGAAATTTCCTGGGAATACCAGGTGCTGTAGGTTTGGGAGAAGGACCCTGAATTCCGCTCCCAAAACATTCAGTCATCAAGAACCCTAGGAATAGCAAAGAAGCAGTAACATAGTGCCAAGCATGGTACAGTGTCAGTGTTCCATCTGTTGTACGGAGGGTCACTATGAGTTGGACCTGACTTGATGGCACCTAACAAATTTATATGTGGAAACTTATTCCCCTAATATACTGGTATTTGGAGATTAAGGCTTTGGGAGGTGATTTAGTCATAGAGTAGAGCCTTCATTGATAGGATTAGGGTATATGAGAGAACATCCAGAAGGTTCCCTTGCCTTTCTGTCATGTCAGTAGACAAATTAAAAAGGTGATGTCTATGGACCACAGAGTGAACCCTCAGCACCCATCAAGACAGTCTGTGTCTTGATCTTGGGCTCCTCGGCCTCTAGAGCTGTAAGAAATAGATTTTTTGGTTGCTACAAGACACCTACTTAATATTATGTTTGTTGTGTTATTGTTGGTAGGTGCCATTGAGTCATGTCCAACTCATGGTGACCTTTATAGGGTTTTCAATGGATGATTGTTTCAGGATTGCCAGGGGAGTGGACTGTTGAATCCTCTCATTTTTGCGGTGCTGAGAATCAAGCTTGGGACCTCAGAGACTACAGAGTGACACTCTTCCAACTGAGCTAAATCTCAGCCCTATGTTTGTTATAGCAGTGCAAAATGGTCTTATTGTTGTTGTTAGGTGCCAACAAGTCAGTCAGGTGTGACTCATACAATCCATATGTACAACAGAACAAAACTTTACCCAACACTGTGCCATACACATGCTCTTTTCTATGTTTGAGCCCATTGTTGCAACCACTATATTTGTCCACATTTTGCATTATGCCACATCAGCAAAAGGAGTTCTCAGGGGCTCTACTCCATTCTGTCATTAAGGTCAACTCTACTTTAAGGACAGAATTCTTCCCCAGTCTTTTCTGCCTTCCAGCCTGGGGAGCTCATTTTCTGGCACTATATTTAGGAGTGTATCTCTGCTAGTCATAAGGTTTCCAGTGGTTCAGTGTTTAGAGAATGGGCTGCCATGGCCTTGTCCCTAGTCTGTCTTAGTCTGGAAGCTCAGCTGAAACCTGTCCACCCTGGGGGTCCCTGCTGGTATCTGAAATACCAGTGGCACAGCTTTCAACATCACAGAAACATGCAAGCCCACACACCACAACAAGCTGACAGACACATGGGGCATAATGATCCTAAACGCCTATATATCAGAAAGACACCAATCCAATTCTAATTCTTTATCTAAAGTTACATTTTAATAAAAAGGTAGATATGTAAAATCCATTCATCTACAAATTTTGTTAAAGGCCAAATTATGTATAAGTACAGTAAAATCCTGTGAAAACACTAATGATAATGAACAGAGTTCTGGTTTAAAGTAATTGACAGTTGATTCCCGAAGCCCAGAGACCTTCAGGCAGACTTGGTATGCAGTCATGCTTGAACTGTTTAATTAAAATCACAATAATACTATCATGCATCTTAAGCAGTAGAACCGTTTTAGAGATTAGTTATATTTTATATATTATGTTTTACTTTTATGTACATTGTGTGTGAGTGAATGTGTGCGTATGCTTGTGTGTGTAGGGGTTTGGTTTGTATTTTCATTGCACATAAACACTTTTGTAAACAAATTATTTTCCAAAACCTAAGACATTTAAAATAAGCAGTGATTAAAAAGGCAACTTTACAAGTGATAAATTAACATCCTGGGCATCAGGGAGAATAATTCATTTTATAAGAAAAAGTCACTAAAATCCAGTGATTTCCTCACCTTTTTTATTTCTGTATTATGTACTTCAGCCACTTTTAATGTATCATATAGAGTAAATCTTCTGCAATTTATTTCTCTGATACTATCCTAACCCCTTTTACCTAACAACATACAAGTTTGGAAAGTTCATGAAAGACAACATGGTGTACCAAAATGACATAATGTGGCAATATTTGTTGTTGTTGTTGTTAGGTGCCGTCGAGTCGGTATCCGACTCATAGCGACCCACTGTTCAACAGGGGAAACACTATTGTCAGTGCTTCTCTGCTGTTCATAGGGTTTTCAATGGCAGATTGATTTTTGGGAGGAGGTTGCCAGGTCCTTCTCCCAAGCCTACAGCTTCTGGTGTTCCCAGGCAGTCTCCCATCCAGGTACTAACCAGGCCCGACCCTGCTTAGCTTCCAAGATCTGACAGGATCGGATGCCACAGGGCTACCGCTGCAGGCCATGGCAATATTTACTCCCCACTTTAATCTTAATGCTCATTTTAGTCATTAAATTCTCCGGGTTCTCATACTCACAAGTGCAAAAGTCAAACAGTAAACATGCCCTAATTCACTGGGCTACTGTAAACAAAAACATTAAGGAGCACACAAATGGAAGACACAACTTCTTATTCAAATGACTACATTTTTTTTTTCCCTGCGGTACTGGGGGTTGAACCCAGGGCCTCACACTTGCATGCTCTGCAAGTGCTGGACCACTGAGCTGCACCCCCAGCCCATTTTTTTACTTTTTTTTATTTGAGACAGGGTCTCACTAAGTTACGCAGACTGCCTCTGGTCTCGAACTCGTGATCCTCCTGCCTCTGCCTCCCAAGCCGCTAGGATTACAGGTGTGCGCCACCACGCCCGGTCAAATGACTACATTTTTTAAAGCAATCATCCAAAAAATCATCCTAGAGCATCTGCTGAGTCAAGACAGTGCTACGCAGCAAGCCAGTGAGAGAATATGCTGCACATAGAGTCTGCCTCACAAAGCCAGCAGCTTGCAGCCAAGGCCACTCTGGCCCACACTTAATGCTGAGTCCGTACGCAAACACACATTGAATACGTTATATTTAGAGTTACAGTTTGTTCTGATGCAACATGTTTCTATTACATAAATTAGCTCTTATGTTGTTGTCAAATAGAGAAATTTTGTCAAATTATCTTCTGTGCTGGACTGGTAAATGTGCCATTTGAAGCTAAAGTAGTGAGCATAGAATTTGAACTTTGGCAGGCAAGAAGAGGCCCTTAATGTGAAGGCTACACAGGCAGGAGGACTTTTAGCTGTGTGAAGTCTTTGTCCACATGAAGTGCACCTTGCTCTCATCTCTAGCAGCTGGTTGTTCCTCCTGCTCTCACAGCATTATGTCCAGATGGCAAATGCATTCTCTCAAAGCTCAGAAATGACCATTTTGATGATTTTTTAAAAGCCCCTGAAGCAGCAACCACCCATAAGAGGTGCCTGGTAGACTCTTCACAGTATTGTTAATGAACCAAGAGTTGTTTTTGATACTATTGTGAATATAAATTTGCATCAATTTTGAATGGCTTGGTTCAATTCTATGTTTCTTATGAGATCTGTCATTGCAGGAGGTTTACTATTTTTCAGAAATGCATACATTTCTATACAGCAAAATCACCTATGCTCTCAATTTGGAGTACCTGTTATAAAAATATTTCTAACTATAACATCTACAATGTAATTAAAATTAAAAGGAAAAATACAATAGTAAATGCTATGTGTTGTCATTGGTACAATCAAAACAATTTCCTTGGGTTTTGTAACTCTTTGGAAGTAAATCCAGCCTGTTTAATGTCTATTGATCATAAAAACAATTTCAATAGTAGTACATGTGTGAATGTCAATTCACTATGGGTCATTTCAAAAACAAAGGGAAAGTAACGAAAGAAACTTCCAGAATCTAGAGATGTGGTGCATTGATGTGAAACAAAGCTGATAGCCAAGAAAGTATCTGCAAATTCTGATACTGAGAAGGTGTATGTAAAGAATAAGAAAACATCGCCCTGTTCAGGATCTCTTCAGCAGCTATGCACTTTCAAATATGTAGTAGTTTTCTATAAAATTCTCAAGATCTGAGTTACCTAGAGGTCAGCTGCTAGGAGCTCAAAACCTCCTATGAGTGACTAGATCTCTCTCCATACCATGAATGTCCTGCTCATTTTTGCTGGTAGAGCTAAGTAACCAGTTGCTCACTCCTTGGTTAACACGTTCATCGAGCTTCATGGCCTTTGGCAATTCTACGTTGATATGAATCCCATGACAACAGACACGAAAATATGTGCAGCCATGAATGCTCATGAGAACTATGAGTCTGGTTTCCACAGGAAGGCTAGGGAATTATCACCAGAAGATAAAAATGTTGAAGAGGGTATTCTTGGGGCTGAGCTTCTCTCCTATCTGGTGAGCGAGGAAAATATTCACACAGTCAGGAATCTATTCCTAAGTATATAAAATTTCAGAAAACCTATACAGGAGATCAGCAGTGGCAATCTCCTATGTATTTAGCAAGCAGGTGTGTATTCCGCAGGAAGATTAACATATGGAGAATAATCATGTAAATGAGGCAATCTAACGATGAATTCTATTCGGATCAGAGACATATGAGTTTAGATATTAGACAAGGAATCTCTTTCACAAAAATTCTACTACACACTTGAGACAAATACTTCATAATGCTATGATATGTATAAGGTAATTTTAGTTTTCTAAAAATGTTCTAGCTTGTTCATGCATGGTACAATTATTTAATGTAGGGACACTTTCCTTTTGGCTGAATTATCCTTAAGTTCCCTTATAATCTATACTGGAGAAAACATCAAGAATATTGTATTCACAACCTTCTCTGTTAAAGGCTTGAAATACACACACACACACACACACACACACACACCACACATCAAAACCAAGAGGTGCCCCCAGGCAGCAACATGAATTCTTGTCAATAAAGCATGTTTACTATTGAATAGTATTTGCCATTTACTTTCTCTTTTTCTGGACGTCCTCCAGGGAAACCCACTTCTGTTGTCATGAGGTAGGCACCACTGATCCTGTGCTAGATTCTATCATCTATTTCTAGGCACTTCTTTTTCACCAGGGTCTACCATTAAGGCAAATCACCCTCGCCAATTCCATTGGGTAACCCTTCTTTGCTACAGGGCTTTACCACCTGCTTACAGGTACTGCCTGAGACCTGTAATTTCTAGGATACTTTATCCTTCTGGAATCTTTAAACTAAACTACAATAAGTCATATACTGGTGGGGGAATACATCTGCCATGTGGTGTACACATAGGTACCCTGCAGAAGCACTCATTTGATAAACTGCTAAGAATGTTGGGTGGTATATGCCCAAAGCCATGTTTTCCTCCAGAAATTGTCTCCAACCAAAGGAACCAGCTTTGTATGAGGTTATGTATGTCTCCACGTAGATATGTGATTCAGTGCAGAGCTTACATAGGTGTTCCAGTGCGGAGTCCTTGGCTTCTATCCATAACATATCAGTGTGTTGTGTGAACATTGTCCTTTCAATCCTTTCCAATTTTTCAGGAGAATATTATAAAAATCTTACTATTTCTTCCAAAAGTACTTGGTGAAATTCATAAGTAAGCCAAATAGGACCTGGGCTTTGCTTCATGGAAAGGTCCTTAACTGCAAATTTAACTATATTCATATTACTCTGTTACAGTGTTCGTGTGGTTTCAAAAATAGTGTTGCTTTCTTTCACATAAGGCAAACATACAATAGAATCAAAATTGGCAAACATGATGTTATTTTATATTGTTGTTGTTGTTGTTGTTGTTGTTGTTGTTAGGTGCCATAGAGTCGGTATCCGACTCATAGTGACCCTCTGTACAACAGGGGAAACACTATTGTCAGTGCTTCTCTGCTGTTCATAGGGTTTTCAATGGCAGATTGATTTTTGGGAGGGGGTTGCCAGGTTCTTCTCCCATGCCTACATCTTCTGGTGTTCCCAGGCGGTCTCCCATCCTGGTACTAACCAGGCCCGACCCTGCTTAGCTTCCGAGATCTGATGGGATCAGGTGTCACAGGGCTACAGCTGCAGGCTTATTTTATAGTAGATATATCTATATATGTCATAGTTTATTCTTTATATTCTTTAAAACTAAGTTCTAATTACTAGTAAATCTTGTCTATTCATCTTTCTCTTTCTTTGGGAAAGTTTGTTTTGAACTTAATTCCTAGAAAACAGAGCCTAATTACAAACTCACATGGTCACATTTTACAGAGGGTGGAGTAGAATTGGAACAAAAAAAAGCATAAGAGGGTGGAGCACAAATAGAGTGGATGAATATAGTTATACACGATCAAACAGTCCACAATATCCCAGGAAAACATAGCTGCTTTCCCATTAATTCAAGATATCTTTAGGAAAGACATGTAGAATGTTTGTGCCTCAGAATGATCCATCAGTAGGAGGATAAAAGTGAACAGTCTTATCTTCCATCTCATTATATTACTCATCTTGCTTTGGAGCAAATTTGTGCTGCAGAGAAAATACCAGCCCTTCTGGTTAACTCTCTGGGATTCTCTGAGGTATTCAGAGGATTTGGAACCAGGAAGTACTGAGGTTCCCATAAAACCCTCAACATTACCACCAGGAAGTCTGAGTCAAAAGTTCATGTTAAGAGTTGAGGTCACAGACATGGGGTGGACTTCATGATAGCAACATGGTTCAAGGCATTTCTGGACCCAATTTCCAAGAAAGAGGACAAGCAGTCCAGACTGAAGAGCCAGCAAGGGCCAAGCATATGTAGGAGAGTAAATGAATATTGCTTCTGGAGTACCTTAAACATCTTCAATTCCCCTTTTCAAACCAGATGCATCTACTCCAGGAAATAGGACTAATTACATAGATTATGCTCAAGTTAATACTCACCAACAAGAATTCTCTCAAAGATGAGAGTAGATACTGCATTGTTTATCTGAATTTTAATCACATAATTTACTGCTCTAATTTTCTTCCACAAATTTTCATAGCCATAGAAAATCAGCATGGGGAAGGCTACTGTGAGTCCTAGCACTAGATGACCCTGATCCTGGTGGATTTAACATTGGTAATTGGCCCAACATTCTTGGAGCCCAGAAGAAAAGCTGTTGTGGGCTTACAAACAAAGAAGCTGCCAACTATCTCGTTAGAAGATGGGTCATCATAGTGACGTCAAGATTTCAGATGAATTATGAGCACTGTGGGGCATTTGTCTAGGAATTGTAATAACGCTTGCTTTGAGTATGGTTCATCAATGTTGTCCTCTTTCACCTTTTAGGAGATGATGTTTTTGGAGTAGTTTCCAGGATTCTAAAGGAAAAATCATTTTAGTTATAGCTACTGCCTTTGCTTCCCTATTTGTGGTTCTACTGAAAAGTCTCATAAGAAAATTTCCTGAGGTTTGTATTATTACCACTCTTGGTGGAAGTAATTGCAAAAGTGTACACCATGCTCTGGTATACACTGGTTTAAAACAACTGTAATGTGATGGTCAGCTCTGCTGCAATTTTGTGCTTTCCAGTGGAGAGAGCCTTCTGCAAATATAGAGCCTACCTATGCAGGAGCTTCTATGAATTCTACCCTTTGGTGGAACGATGGAGGAGCTACCTTGTTCTAAACCTAAAACACATGGGCTGAGAGAGGATTAAGGTAAATATCATTTTAATCTATTTGGAAGTAATGGTTTTGGAAAACCATTCCTGATAAAAGGTAAGGATATTTTTTTCCTTTTTAGAATTTTTTATTGATTGATTTTAAGAATATTAAAAGATGAGGCCAAGCATGGTGGTGCACACCTGTAATCCCACTGACTCAGAAGACAGACGCAGGAGGATTGCAAGTTCAAGACCAGATGTAGTCTGTGTAATTTAGGGAGACCTTGTCTCAAAATGTGTAAAAAAAAAAAAAAAAAAAAAAAAAGGGTTGGGGCTGCAGCTCAGTGGTACAGTACTTGCAAAGCATGCAAGAGCAAGGCCCTGGGTTCAACCCCCAGTACTGCAAAAAAAAAAAAAAAAAAAAAAAAAAAAAAAAAAAAAAAAAAAAAAAAAAAAAAAAAGAATTTTAAAGGATAGAATTGAGATAAGCTTTCAGGTTAATTATCTCAATTCCCCATCTTTGCACAAAAATCTAATGAGTATTTAAATAATTCACTTTATCTTGTAGCACCTGTACCACTGAAGACTAATTCTCACTGATGCCAGCAGAAGTCATTATGGTAAGTTTAATTTTACATCCATTTTAAAAGCAGAGTGCACAGCTGAGAACTCTCTTAAGGGCATCTGTAACACCAACTGCATCCTTCTCCCTGTAGACGCATCAAGTCCAGCCAAAGACTCATGGCTTCTGGCTGCCACAAAAAGCTATGAATATATAATATAAACTGAAACTCAAGTGCCTGCAATGAATTATTCTGTGAGACATTTATTGTACTTATCTAAAGATTCATTCTAAAGAAATAAAAAGGCCAAGACCTTACTGGGTTTTCTTTCCTCTACTGATACTAACTCAATATTTCAAGTAAGGATAAATGTATACAGCAATTCTTTCATTATTGATAAATGATTTTTAAAAGCTACAAATCCCCACAATCTGATCCCAGAATTCTGGAAAATGCCTAAAAATTATGTCCAGCCCCCTCTATCTCATAACAAGTGATCCTTCATCTTCAGACTCAAAGACTAACTGTTCAACTTGTATACTCTAAGATTTCCAAAACAAAAGCAGGCCATATAGGGAACTGACTGCTTGGAAACTGACTGTTATATCTATTTATTTTTGCCAGACTCCCAAGTGTATGCCTCATTAATTGCAAGAAACGAACTTGCTAGATGCAGGCATGTCTGACTACTGTCACCCTACCTACAACCTCTGGGCTGTATCTGCTTTCATTAAAAACACTAGCAAAAAATGTACACAAGTAAAGAAACAGCAGCCAGATTAAGGAAAAAAGGCATTCATTGATTTGCATTCAACCTGGCTTAATTAGTTCTTTAACAGACAGACATAGGAATGTAAGCAGTTTTAATGTACCTATCATTATGAATTTTAAACTGATGCAGAGAAACAAAAAGATGTAACAAACACAGAGACATAATCCACTTAACTACCTATTGAATTGTATTATTTAGATGAACTGCATGTGAGGGATTACTCATTCTCCAAATCTCCAGAATATCAAATCAAGAAATATTTTCTAATTAACTACTGAATGTCATTTGATTCTACATCACTTTGCATTTATGACTATATTACATACACATGTAATTTATATATGTGTAATTATATATTTTTCTACCACTAAGTTGAATCAACTATCTTTTAAAGATGAATTAATGTAAAAGTAGATGGGCAAAATTAACTTGTAAAAAATCCTTAGCCAATTAGAAGATCTGTGGTTCTCTGATACCACATGTTGCATATTATATTGGTGAGAAGTTATTTTCCATTTCTGCCTCATTTTCAGATGTGTCTCTTAAGCATTGACTGAAACACTTGCCCAGACTCTTTTCTTACTCCAAAATGTTTTGTTCCTGTGCTTCATCCTCCCCACATCCCCTGGGTCACAGCAGAGTTAGCATCCTTTCATCTCTTTGGAGCTTACATTTTTAATTTATTATCATCAAACAAGATTACAGTTTCCTTAGGTTCCCTACATTTATGCCAAGCTAACTCATGGAACCAGCCAGTGGAACTCTTTAAAAACTGTAATAAATCTATGGAATTATTCTAGAATTCTGAAAAAAAATGTATCATCATTAGTATTTTTAATTGATACCTAATAATTATCCATTTTATAAGGTAAAGTGTGGATATTTAAATGCAAGTATGTAGTATAAAATAATCAAATCAAGATAGCTAGCATTCCCATTACCCCAAGCAGTTATTATGTATTTCTTGTGATAACATTCAAAATCTCCTCTTCTACTTCATTTGAAATATAGGACAAATTATTTTAAGCTATAGTCACCCTACTTTTCTCAGACCCATAGAACTTATTCCTCATATAAAACTGCAATACAGTACCCAGTAACCAACCTCTCCCATCCATCCTTCCCCTCTCTCCTGCCCATCCCATGATAACCCCCCTTTTATACTCTACAACTACAGAATCAGCTTTATTTAGCTTCTACTTATGAATGAAAACATGCAGTATTTGTCTTTTTGTGTTTGGCTTATGTCACTTAACATGATGTCTTATGGGGTCATCTCTGTTGTCACAGTGACATAGTTCATTACGTTTATGGCAGAATACAGTTCCATTACACATAATAACACAGTTTCTTTATCTATTTATCAGTTGATAGATATTTTTAAATATGTTGTATCTTTACTATTGTGAATAGTGCTGCAGTGAACATGGAGGGCAGAGATCTCTAACATACTAATTCATTTTATTTTGGATACACAATAAGTAGTGGGATTGCTGGATCAGACAGTAGTTGTACTTTTAGTTTTTTGAAGAATTTTCATAATGTTTTCTATAATGACTATATGAATTTACATTTCCCCAATAATATGTAAAAGGTGACAACATCCACACTGGCATGTTTTGTTTGTGAGTGTCTGTGTGTGTGTTTGCTGATAACCAATCTAACTGGGGTGAGGTGATACCTTCTTGTGCTCTTGATTTGCATTTCCTGGATGGTTAGTGATGCTGAGCAATTTTTCAGATAGCTGATGACCATTTCTAGGTCTTCTCTTGAAAAAAAAAGGTTTATTTACCTCATTTGCCTATTTTAAAATCAGACTATTTGCTTCATTGATACTGTTTTGTTTGAGTTTCTTATCTATTCTAGATGTTAATGCCTTCAAGGAATAGTTTGCAGACATTTTCCTCCATTCCAAAGGTTGTCTTCACTTCACTACATATCATATTTCCTTTGTAGTAAGTAGCATTTTAGTTTAATATAAACTCATTTTTCTCTTTTTCCTGTTGTTTTCAATGTTTAGAGGTTCTTTCCAAAAACATTTGCCCAGACCAGTGTAGGGAAGTGTTTTTCCTATGCTTTGTTCTAGTACCCTTACAGGTTGAGTCTTACATTAAAGACTTAATGTACTTTAATTTACTTAATGTATGTTAAATACTTAATTCTTCCTGAGTAGACTTTTTGTATGGTGAGAGACAAGGGTCACGTTCCATTCCTATGTATATGTTATACCCATTTTTTCCAGAACCATCAATTAAAGACAATGTCCTTTCCCCAATGTCCATTCATGACACCTTTGTTGAAAATCAGTTGAGTATAGGTATGTGAATGGGAGAAGGTCCTGGCAATCCACTCCCAAGGCAATCCCAAAACAGTCAGCCATTAAAAACCCTATGAGGGTCGATATGAATCGGATACTGACTCGATGGCACCTAACAACAACAACATGGATATGTGAAGTTATTTCTAAGGTCTCTACTGTGTTCCATTGGTCTATATGTCAGTTTTTACGCCTGTATCATGCAGTTTTGGTTACTGTATGTCAGGAGTACATATTGAAGTAAGATAATCTTATGCTTCGACCTTTGTTCTATTTAATCCTTAAAATAACAAGCGAGTGACAATAACTTAAATATACAAATATAATAGAATTAGTTTTTAAAAATTTAAACAACAATTCTTTGCAAGGCAGTGTATTTACTGAAAATTTATGATGTACATACTATATTCATACAACTGGTATCTAATTTCAAAACACAAATGATATATGAAAGAAAGGACTGGCAGAGAACTCTGCCAAAATATTGAAAAGGGGTATTTCGGTATTCTAGGGTGATGGTGATCATCTTTTCTTTCACTTTTAAAACATTCTTCACATATTAGATTGAAGTGAATTATAAAAATTAATAATGAGCTGGGTGCAGTGGCACATGCCTGTAATCCCAGCAGCTGGGGAGGTGGAGACAGGAGGATTGCAAGTTTGAGACCAGAGGCAGTCTGCATAATTTAGCAAAACCCTGTCTCACAAAGTAAAAAAAGAATGGGCTCAGGGTGTAGCTCAGTGGTCCAGCACTTGCAGAGCATGCAAGCATGAGGCCCTGGGCTCAAGCCCAGTACCACTAATAACAACAACAACAATAATAATAATAATAATAATAATAATAATAATAATAATAGTAATGAAGGGAGTAATACAGAAGAATCTCATGTTCCTGCAGATCTTACATCTCCTTCCTTCAGTACTGTGTACCTATAGATTAAAGAAGTACACAGTTTCAAATCTCAAGTGTAATACCACAATGAATTTCCCTTTAATATTTTAATAGTACTCACTACAACGTGAACCTGAGCTCTTCATCAAGCCAGAATTTTTCTGGAATTTGCAATGCATTTGTCCTACACTTCCTTTCCCTTACTTTCACACATGCATCCTTAGATGACTTGTTTTTTTCCTTCAGTATTCAGCAGCCAGGAAACTATGTTACTGAATTTATCTAGTCTATTTGCTATTGATATAAAGGGGTTTGTTTAACAATGGAACATGTGAAATTTCCAGATGAAAACTTGCGTCACTTTGACAACAGTGTTTGATGGCAAGTTAAACACACACACTGACAGTTATTTGCGGTGTTAACTGTTCTGCAAACACACACAGGATTTAAGACAGTATGTAAATGTGACCACACCTCTCTGAATCAATGACTATTTTTAAAAGTGTATCTCTAAGATGAAAGGTAAAATTACATAATGAGCCTGAGTGTTGTGCACACAAGCCGAAATGACTACAACATGGAACCAAAAACACTTTTAATGTATAGTTTTTATTTTTAGTATTTGTGAATGGTTCTTTGTACAGGCAACTTACATTTCATGAAAGATGAGTAAAATTAGGTCATTTCTTCTTTATATTTCTTTTTAAATATAGTTTTATTAGTAATTTTTAATGTACAACTTAAGGAGCCTCCTTATGACATTTCCATACATGCATTTCATTGTACATTGCTCATGTCCCCCCTACCCTCTCATGACCTTCCTCCTCCATCCCTTTCCTCCCTACCAATGTTCTCCTTTCTACTTGCACGTCTTTTTAGTCAGAATATCTATCTATATCATCTATATAGGTACATCCTGATTTTGTCATAAGGGCATCATATATGATATTTTTTTATCATATATGATATTTTTTTTCTTTTCTACCATATCCTTTCTTCTACTTAAGTACATCAAACTCTTCCTAATAATTAAGCATCAGTTTTTCCTTGGTTGATTTATTGTTATAACAACCAATTCTGTTCTTATGCTTTTGATGATTCCTACGTTTACTTTATATGGAATTTATCTTCCAACTCTTCAGCCCTTTGTTGCTATTCTCAATACATCTCCCAGCTTCCTCCTTTCCTTGTTGCTCTTTCTAATTCCACAGCCTGAGATCTTATATCATCTTGTTTGTTAGATTTATGTGTAAGTTGAGATAAAACAATAAATACATAAATACCTGAGTGGTTTTCTTCTTAGCAAAATGAATTAATAAAATTCAGTAACTTCGGGTCTTCTGTTTTGGCTTCTCCAAGATATTTAAATTTTTAGTGAGGTGGGAAGTTAATGATGAATTAAATGAAATTTCTGAAAGTTATGAGAAAAATTTGAAGGGAAAATCCTTTCAAACCCTCAGAAAATTCTTTAGTAATGCAAATGCTTAATAAATAATGCAATTTTATTAATTTCTATTTGCCATTCCCTATTAGAGAGCAAAGTGCCCTTTAGAAATGCAAGATGTCACCATAGGACTGTGATGCTAAGGAAGGAATAAGAATGTATGTCTTTCAAGTATCTGTCACCTGACAAGAAGAATCTCTTCCCACAAAATGAAAGGGAGTCTCTTCACCCCAGAGAATGTCTCCCCTGCTGTCTCGGGGCTTCCCATATCTTTTCTTATTTTCTCAAAATATACACAGTATTAATCTAATTTTGGCATCCAATCCCATCAGATCATGGAAGATAAGCAGGGTCAGGCCTGGTTGGTACTTGGATGGGAGACCACCTAAGAACACCATGTACTGTAGGCTGAGAAAAGAACCTAGAAACCCACTCCCAAACAACAATCAGCCATTGAAAACCCTATGAACAGCAGAGAAGCACTAACAATACTGTTTCACTTTTTGTGCAAAGGGTAGCTATGAGTCAGACACCAACTCGACAGCACCTAACCAAAACAACATACACATGTATAGAGACCATTTGAATTTAATGACATGCCACCAACGTATGACCCTTCCCTCCACAGTACCTTTATATGGTAGGAGGGTATTTTGTTGTCATTAGGTTCTGTCAAGTTGGGTCTGACTCCTAGTGACCCCTATATACAACAGAACAAAACACTCTCCAACATGCCCAGCACCTTGTCAGTGTTTCTCTGCTATTTATAGGGTTTTTGATGGCTGATGGTTTCAGGAGTTGACTGCCAAGTCCCTCTCCTAGCCTACAGTAGCTGGTGTTCCCAGGTTATTTCCCATCCAAGGACTAACCAGGATGACACTGCTTAGCTTCAGAGATCAGGTGAGACCAGATGCCAGGGTGCTATGGCAGACAGCATATACATTTGTTGGGGGAAAAGACTACATTTGTCTTCCCACAGAGATAGGGGAAAGAAATAATGTTTTAGATTCTTGTCACATCTTGCCAAAAACAGGACATAAAAGTAGGTGTTCACATATTCTTAAAGCACAGTGATTCCTTGTCCCTCTGATGGGTCCAAGAAGGCACTTCCCTTCAAGAGAAAACTAAGCTATTGCATGGAACTCCAGGATCCTCTAAAACTCAAACTCTGTGGTCTACCTACAATGGCGAGGGGAGTGTGGAGAAGGTGCCAGGCACAGACAGAGCCAGGTGTTCTTCCTGTGGCAGCCGCTGCAGCATGAGTCACAGTTTGCAAAAGCAAGTTTCTCAGTTACAGAGAGGCTCCAGCTCACATGTGGCCAAGAAAAGATTCCACTTCACTTGAAAGATTCTGGGTATGGGGCAACAGAGACAGGCTCTTCTCCAATCCAAAGGCTGCGGGAACGTAAACAAATAAGAGACACCAGCAGAGCCGTAGTGAGCTTAGCAGCTCCCAGGACTACTACAGCCTGGTGTCAGACCAAGCTCAAGGCATTCTGACTTTCTCTCAGTTGCTTTGATCATAAAAATAGAGGAGTACATAAATCATTCTGACTTTTTTTTTCTAAAGACTTCATATGAATAACAACTTGAAATTTTCAAGTCTAAACATATCCCTTCATCTAATGTTCAAGTAATTAATGTTGTCGTCAGGTGCCATTGAGTTACTATATGACTTATAGCGACCTTATGTACAACAGATAAAACACTAGTGTCAGAGCTTCTCTTCTATTCATAGGGTTTTCAATGGCTGATTGTTTTTGGGAGTGGGTTTCCAGATTGTACTCCCAAGCCTATAGCACCTGGTGTTCCCAGGCAGTCTCCCATCCAAGTACTAACCAGGGCTGACCCTGTTTAGTTGCTTACATCTGACAGGATTAGATACTACAGTGGTATGGCTGCAGGCCAAGTAGTAAATAAGGTTGTTGATATTTGTTGTTGTTGTTGTTAGGTGCTGTTGAGTCGGTATCCGACTCATAGCGACCCTCATAGGGTTTTCAATGGCTGACTATTTCGGGATTGCCTTGGGAGTGGATTGCCAGGTCCTTCTCCCGTTTTTGCGGCACTGGGAATTGAACTCGGGTCCTCAGAGACTGCAGCACAGCGCTCTACCCACTGAGCCAAATCCCCCTTGATATACTAAAAGAAAATATGAGTACTTGAGCCCATATATAATGATGCAAAAAGAGAAAATTTGTTCAAATTCAATATCACACATTGAGGAATATCGATAAATTTGTTCACTGAAAGAACTAAAATTTCAAGAAGGAAGTATGTAAGTGGAGATATAAAGCAAAAACAAAACATAGTGCCAAGTCTCCATGGAAACTCCGAAAGGGTAAGCATATATGCTACAAACATCATGCTGAGAAAAAAATTATAAACACACATTTTGTTAGGATTTAAAAGAATTTTAAAGATGCCAGTTTCTGTATGTTACAACAAAGCATGACTACATTTTTCAAAGGATTCTTCTGTCAGTATTATTACTTGATGGCATTGGACATTTTTTTCATTGAGATCCTGTGGATTATTGAGCCTTATAAATTCATTTTCAGTAACTATGTGCAAATGGATCGTGTAATACATAGTCAATATTTTTCTATGTACATTCAATCAATATAATGGCATTAATGCTTATCAATATTTTATTTATAAATATACTACCGTTCATTTATCCATTCATCTGATGAAGGATATTTAGATTGTTATCAGTTTGAGACTATTAACAATAAATTCAATATGCATTTTGATGTATGCATATTTTTACACACCTTTTCATTTCTCTTGGGCAAAGACCAAAGAGCCATACAAGTGTATGTTTAACTTTGTAAGAAAATGACAAGTGTTTTCCAATGTTATTATACAATAGCATTCCCACAGCCAGTATATTAGAGTTTAAATTGTTCCACACCTTGACAACAAAGTTATGGCAGGAGTTCTTGAAATGTATTTTAGTCATAAAAATTGGTATGTGGAGGTATTTCACTGAAGTTTAAAGATGCCAGTTATTGTATGTTACAATAAAGCCCTACTATATTTTTAAGAGGATTGTTCTATCAACATTATTATTTTGATGGTACATTGTCTTCATTGAGATCCTGTGAATTGCTGAGCATCATACAGTTCTAAAATCTGAAGGATATTAAAAGACAGGTATTCCATCCCACTTAATACTTAGCATCCCTACCATCAGGCTGTGCTGTTTTATGCCCTTTCTTACTATAATTGTAGAACATATGCATGAGAGTCATGTATATTGGAAAGGTGAGGGAATGGCTTACTTGAAACCAAAAATAATGCTCAAAATAAATAGTAGCTTATCTAAAATTCCAATCTCACCTTTGTAATAGGATGTTCATAAGCATATGGTATGAAATCCCCTGAGAAACAAGAAAAGGCATCCATACCACATTCCTCTCCCCAAAGAGGAAACCCTCAGAAATCATTTCACATTCATGAAACTTCCACCTCCAAGGGGGCAGCTCTCTGGTGACTGCTACATCCTCTGCAGGACAGTAAGGACCCATGGAGCCAGCAGCACCATACTGTGCTGGAGACAATTGCTTTTCAGTAATTTTAAAATGAGAAGAAGAAATAGTTCAACTCTGAAGTAGATTAGAGTCAACAGAATGGATGAGAGTCCCGTGCTAACCAATTTAACTTCTTATTAGACAGGGAAAAGGGGATGACACTCTAGCAAAAAACACCTTGCAGACATGAACACCAAGCAAACTATTTGTTTGGACTCATAATGTATGATCTCAAAAAGGTCAAAATGTGGGTTGTTTGCCATATCCCAAACCAATTTTAAGATATTCCAGGAGTTACTTTAAAAAAGAACATAAGAATTTTCCCTGATTATCCTTCTCAAAGTAGTTTCATATACATTTTTAATTTTATAATACCGAATTCTAGATGCTTTTCTTCTTTATATTTTATCTTTTAAAAAACATTTCTTTCAATATGCTTTCTTTCACTTAAAGAATAATGACTAAGTAGTACTGATGTGCTGCCATAGTATTAATACTAGATAAACGCTGTAAAGTCTGTCGCCGTACCACTATGGCATCTGATCCCATCGGATCTCAGAAGCCAAGCAGGGTCTTGCCTGGTTAGAAGTTGAATGGGAGATCACCTGGGAACAGCAGGTGCTGTAGGCTTGGGAGAAGGACCTGGCAACTCACTCACCCCCCAAAAAAATCTGCCATTGAAAACCCTATGCACAGCAGAGAAGGACTAATAATACCATTTTGCCTGTTGTACATAGGGATACTATGAGTCAGACACTGCCTCAACAGTGCCTAGCAACAACAACATATAAAACAAGGGCTAGGGTTTAGCTCAGTTGTTAAGGTGTTGCTTTGTGCTCTCTTAGGCCCTGGGTTCAATCCCCCGCACCCCTAAAATGGAAAAAGGATATAACAAGTTCACTCCTGTAGCAATTCCCCAAAACAATCAGCCATTGAAAATCTACAAATGTTGCTGTGAATCAGATCCAACTCAACAGCATCTAATGAATAATAACAATATAAAACAAAGAAGGAAGAAATAATGTATATCCAAAACTGAGGAATTGGTCAAATATAGAAAATTCATGCAATGAAATGTTATATAAGTATTAAAAATCATTTAGTAGTAGAGATATATTTACTGCTATAGATGAATGTTTAAAACATATTGCTATTTGAAACAAAAATTGACTCATTAGTAAACGTATATGCAGTTGTTGTTAGGTGCCATCGTGTCCAACTCATAGCGACCTGTGTAGGGTTTTCAGTGGCTGATTGTTTCAGGATTGCCTCAGGAGTGGGTTGCCACGTTCTTCTCCCATTTTTGTGGTGCTGGGAATTGAACTCAGGACCTCAGAGACTGCAGAGCAGTGCTCTATCAACTGAGCTAAATCCCAGCCCTGTGTACGCAGTAGGTAAAATATATGGTCACATACCAGTTCCTCTACCTTGGAAGTGCCATGAAATAAACCTGCTTACCAAAAGTAACTACAATTACTCACACAACCCCTATCCACTGTTGGCAAAAAGATAAGCCGTCCAATTCATAGAAAGTCCTGCCTGACTGAAATCTCAGTCCCTTTGGAATAGGCATTCAGTCATTTCAACTTTCTTCACCTGTCTGGCTCTCCTAGTTGGATCTAAGTTTCTAGAGGGCCTTACCTATGTGGTCATGGTGGGAAGAACCATCAGATCTGAGCCCTGTTTGCCATGCCCCTGGTCGTCTCTGCAGTGTGCCTCATTGCTTCTGTTCACTTCTGCTTTTAGTTGGTATCTTGTGCCAAGGCCCCTTAGCAGAGCCTCTGGTCCCAAAAATACTTTTCTCAATATCTTACTGCTCTGGTTAAACAAACTCAGCCTCAGACGCTCCTGTGATTTAGCTATTAGAACGGAGAGATGTAAGAGGCTTTACCCAATCATTATCCAGTCATTTCTACTCACCTTTTCTGGTATCATATTCCTATAGGAGGAGTTTCTCTGTGAGGGTTACATGCTCCCAGATCTGTAGTAAAGGAAGGAAGGAAAACCAAATGCTATCCCCATTAGAGCTAGTAGAATCCCCTTTTGGATGAGAAAAATATATATACAGTACAAAATAACAAATATTTATATATCCAAATGCAGACAGAAGTTATCCATAGCTAATAAAGTTACATTCTACTTTATGTATAATGGTTTTCTGATGTTCTGAAATAAAAGAAATGTACACATTTATTTTTAATACTTTTCCATAGGGAAACACAATTCTTAAGCTCCTCCCCTGTTCAAAAATTCAGTTCTATTATTTTCTGAGAATTTTTCATCACAGAAAACTTAAAGATCTTTTCTAGAGCTGTGTCACAAGCTTCGTAATTGTTTTAGAATTGACTGCTATGTGAAATAGTTTTATATGTCCTGACAGAATATTAATACAATAAAAGGAATTTTTAGTAGCAAAAGAGTTACAATTTTTCATTGGCTATAATAAGTTTTCTCCCATTCATGCTATCTCATTGTAGATAACATGGAATTTCATAAGCTCTTGTTCGTCAGTATCAGTTTCTTGGAAACTTTTTCATCAGAATGCCTTGTTCAAGGCTAAATACAGCTCAGAGAAAAACATCCCAAAAAGTCTTTAAAAGATTTATTGCGTTGTGCTTGATGGGAAATATTGTTACTGCAAAGGTACATTGTAAGTTGTAACCTTGAGTGTTTGTTTACTAGGATTCTTGAAATTAAATGTAACAACCTTAATTTCAAAAATAGATAAGATGCTTTTCCTGTGATATCTATGCAGTATTTCTAAACAATTTTCCCAAGAATGAAGTACCTGTTTTAGCATCAGTAAAATATTTTTAATTTATGTTTATCATTGAGATATCAGCTTTGTAGTTTGGAATATTCTTACTCTGGTACTGAAATTGTTTTTACTACTTTTTAGGAGAGCTGTACATTTTCACATTCCCAAACTGGCTGTCACTCATTTCTTCCTCACTTTTGATATTTTTCTTACAAAAGTTCCTACTTGGGAACTTATATAGATATGCAGATCTGTACACCAGAAGACACTAGTGACCACAGATTTCCAACACAGGACACAGACGCTGCTTAAGGTCGTACTGTACTTGAAAATACAAACATAGAAAGAAAGTCTAGAATGGAACCAGTATGCCAAATGAAGACATTCTATAAGGTAGTCACTTTCTTTGCCATTTGAAATAATGGTAATGAAATTGGAAGTTTTGTGTGGCAGTCAGACTTTGTAAATATTTACTAACTGACGGACTAAAATCTATCACAGGGCAGGACAGAGCAAGTGAAGATTCTCAGGTTTCCTACTGAAGACCTGCCGACTGGCTGACTTGACTATCAAGATCTATCCCTCAGTAGGGCTCTGCTTCCTAGTCTGCAAAATAAATGACGCTGGGCTTACTTCAACAATCAGGGCAACACCAATCACTGTGATGGATGGTGGATGTATAACAAAATTCTATGTGGCTCTTATTGAATAGTTCCTGTGTCTACTGGGGTGATAAATAATGAATAAACTTATTCAGCATTCAATAATGATTAATAATTATCATGATGATTATTGATAGTCACATAAGGAATGGTAATATTCTAATAGAAAGTATTCCATATCATTAAACTAAATTGATTTATGTGTAATATTCAAGAACATTTCAGAGGGCTTTATATTCAACTCATCCAAAGCTCTTATAAAACTCTGTGCTAATTGGCATCATTATATTCTCCTTGCACAGAATCTGGAGCACACGGAGTTATAGTAGCATTGCCCAATTTCAATAGTGGGTGAATTGGGATTTGAACCCAGAATAAGTCACATTAATTTTCTTCTTTTTTTAAACGTCTTTATCAGTAATTTTAATATGCAACTTGATGAGACTCATTATGACATTTCCATACATCCATTTCGTTATATATTTCTCACGTTAATTTCCATCTTACTCTTTCATTGAGTAAATAAACGTGTATCCATTTACATCTTGAGGCTGATTCTAAAAAGGAGATGAATATGATGCAGTAAAAGGAGGTGTAGGGAGATGTTCTGTATAGATGCATGCATATAGTTAGTTACCCAGCAGAAGGCTTTGAGAAATTTGAAGGCTGGGAAGGAAGAAGCCAAATGAGGAACAGAGGGAGAGTTGCTTAAGGTAAAAATAATAGTAGATGAACAGATGCGGAAGGAATCAAAATTCTGCTTGTGAGGGACATTGACATGAGGCAGGCCCTGGCTGTGAGAAAGCGTGCATGAGAAAGGATGATGAGATTGAGTCCAAATTGGGCAGGCAGGCAGGCTGTGGACTAATTTTCTTTGCAATCACCAAGCCTAACACAAACTCTTCTGAGAACTCATTAGATATACTATTTTGATGGATGAGCATTGCAAATGTGAACCTATAGAAGCAAAATAAAATTTGACTGTAGTTCATTCTGAAAGTTCATTTCTAACATTGTTTCAAGCTCTTCCATCTTGGAGAAACGTAAATATTTTCAGTATAATTTACTGATTCTATATATATTCTACAGTAGGAAAATATGATCATATCTCGGATAAAATTGCTACTCACACCCAGGTCCAAGAGGACAGACTCTTTCATAAGGTATGACCAGCAATGTTATACTCTTCTGAATTAGCCTCCCCAGGCCACAATAACAGAATATCTCAGATTGGGTGGCTCAGATAACAAAAATGTACTCTCTCATCAGTCTGCTGGCTGGAAGTCCAGGATCAAGGTGCCAGCAGAGTTGGTTTCCTCTTGGAAGGCAGAGGCCTCTTCTTGGAAGGCAGACTGTCATCTTGCTGGGTCTTCACAAAGTGTTTCCTCTGCCACCTGTGCTAACACACCCCTGGTACCTCTTTCTATTCTTATGAGGACAACTAGTCTTATTAGATTTGGGCTCTACCCATATAACTTCATTTACCTTAACTATCACTTTGAAAGATCTAGCTCCAAATCCAATCCCGTTGAGGCAACAATTCAGTCTGTAACAGGTTCTGAGAGGAAAATAAGACAAAACCTAAAAATTATACTTGAGTAACTTTAGAAGGTCATCTGTATCTTGAGTGAGAAGGAATATAACATATTTAAGACAAGACTGGAATCAGAAAAGGCTTCAATCAGCATTGTGTGTTCTTTGACTTATTAGCCTCTCTATGCATTGATTTCTCATTACTAAAAGAAAGAAAATGACTTATTTCAAATATTAAATAAAATATTTCTCACAAAGCATTTATCATAGTACCTGGTACATAAAAACAATATATTATACTTATTGTTTTATTGGCAAAGCCACATTACTCTTCTATCAAATAGTTATATATGCAGCAAATGGGAATTGACAAAAAATAACCCATTAGTCTACTATGGATGCCATATCAAAATACTACAGAAATGTATTTCTTCACATTCTTGGGGTAAGAAGTCCAAGATCAAGGTGCCATCAGTCTAGATTTCCCTTTATGTGGAGTTGGTTGGACCTTTGAAAGGTAGAGCCTACTGGAGAAGGGCCTGGGTTACCACATACCATGTCTTCAGAAGGGATTGTAGTTCCTGTGGAACCCACTTATTCTCATGTGAGAGCATCTTAAGGAAACCTGTGCCTGACCTCTGAATGGCTCTTTGGATTCTTGTCTGCCCAAGTGGACTTTCTGAATTGCACCTGTTCCAGCCATTGTGGTATCTTCAACCTTAAGGCCTTTGCCAAACCTAAGATAATGCTGGTGCTTTGCCCTTGAACCTCTAAAATAATTGATGGATAGTGTGTTATAAGCATTTATCAACTACATTTTGAGTGTTTACTCCTCTCTTTTCTAAGTGCTTAGCATATTAAGATACAAGAGACATAATGTCCACTTTCAATAACCTAACAGTTTATGAGAAGAGACTAAGTTGTTTTTTAAAGTAACAGATCAGCAAGCAAATGGTAAGTGAACATCAAAATCACATGTAAAACGTTGTTGTTGTTTTTGTTAGATGCTGTTGAATCAGTGTCCGACTCAAAGTTATAACAGGCGAAACACTGTGGTCAGTGCTTCTCTGCTATTCATATAGTTTTCAATGGCAGATTGATTCTTGGGAGTAGGTTGCCTTCTCCCAAGCCTATAGCACCTGGTGTTCCCAGGCGGTCTCCCATCCAAGTACTAACCAGGATCGACCCTGCTTAGCTTCTGAGATCTGATGCCACAGTGCTATGGCTACAGGCACATAAAATGTGGAGAAACCATATGAAGTGTAATTTAGATGATGATTCAAGTTAACTTTCCTGGATAAATTAAAACAAGAGAAAAAAGTAGTGCTTATTGGCAGTTATATTTTAGTGTGTGATGTTTGAATTAGCTAGAGTATTTTGGTATCAACTCACACATACATAGTTTGGTCCATTTGAATGAAATTTAAAGAGGGAAATTCTGTGACAGCCTTCTTCTAGAGGGGTTCATTAGCAATTGGTGCAATGGCAGTTATATTAAACAGATCATAAGTATATGCATTTCAACAGTGTACCTAGTTGTAAAAAATTTAAATGTAGATAGAGATATATATGTGTGTGCAATATATATGTAAATTAATGCACGTATGTGCATATGTGAATACATTTGTGTTCATGTTATAGTAAAACCATAGAAACAGGCTGAAAGGATATATACCAGGTTTTTACTACTTGTTTCTCCAGAGTGACTTTATGATATAGAAGACTGAAGATGCTTTGATGATTTGTATACTCTTGAATTTTTTGGAAAACTATGAATAATTAAGTGTGATCAATAAATTCAGGATAAATATTTAAATAAGTATTACCTTTCATAAATGTCTGATGCATAATGGGTTTGCAGCATATATTTATTAGAATCTTAAAATACATGTTTTTACCATGTATATCACACAGTTATGTTACCATGAGTTCATTATTTTGTGATTGCTTGCTCTCCTACTTTTAGAGTTATTGGGTCAAACTGAATAAAAATTTTTTAAAGCTGGATGGTACACACCTGCAATCACAGTGTCTCAGAAGGCTAAGGCAGGAGTATTGCAGGTTCAACATCAGAGGCAGCCTTCACAATTTAGAGATCTTGCCTCAAAATAAAAATAAAAAATGGACTCAAGGTGCAGCTCATTGGTAGATCACTTATCTGGCATGTTCAAGACTCTGGGTTAAACTTCATGATTAAGAGGAGGGGGAGAGAGGGAGGGAGGGAGGGAGAGAAAGACAAAATTGAGCACTATTAGAGGAAAGGAAAACTTAAGATACAATTTAATCTCCCCTAAGAGTACAGATTATTGTTTTATGTTCAATTTGACAAGTCAATCAAATACAAGGATAAAATCTTGTTCTTAATATTTACCATTTATTTAACTCTGGGCAAATTATTTAATTTCTCTTTATGTTTTTTTCCTCTCTAAACAAAGAACAAAACCTAATATATGTTTTATAAGAAGTATGTTTGTCCACATAGAAAATTTTTACTGAACCAGTGGTGTTTGTAAATACATAATAGTCACCAGTGAATGCTCTGAAATACCTTGATGTCATCTATAACTCTTTTCTTTAAAAATCAATCTATAACATTTCCTTCTTCACTATTCTTCTTTCCCCTTTGTTTTTAGAAACATAATGATAACAAATTTCAAAATGTTAACATGTTCATTTCATAAAACATAAATGAGTATTGTCTATTATTTGGTACTTTTAATGAAATTTAGTAAAACTCATATTTAATTCTATCATAGCAGGAAATATTTATGGGAAGAGAAATTTTTCCTGCATACCAACTCCTTTTGTTAGTGCCTTTTATAACATGTTAATGAAATTATTTTTGATAGTAGTTACATAAAAGAAGACAATTTACAATAGATTTTTCACTTCTTCAGTTGTAAGTAAACATTTAATGAAGCATCCAAATGAATTCAATTGTAATATGTATAATTATGAGTGATTTGAATTAAAATTAAAACCACAAATCATAAAATTCAAAATCTAATATCTAAGAAACAAGTCTAATTGTCTAATTATAATAAAATAGTGACTATAACTTTAAAAACTGATACAATCTAAAATACATCCAAGCATATTAACATATTTTGCAAATCATAACAGCAAAAATTATTTCTGAGGCATTTCAGAGACTAATTGTTAGGTATCCCTATGTGTCTATCAGCTTGTCATGCTGTGGGGACTTTTGTGTTGCCATGATGCTGAAAGCTATGCCACTGACATCTCAGATACCAGCAGGGCTACCCATGATTAGTAAGTCTTATCTGAGCTTTCAGACTAAGACAGCTAGAGAGAAGGACTCAGTAGCCCACTCCCCAAAACAATTAGCCATTTAAAAACCTATGAATACCAGAGAAGCACTGTCAAATACAGTGCCAGAAAATGAGCACCTCGAGGCTGGAAGCATTCAAGAAATGAATAGGGAAGAGTTACCTCCTTAGAGTAGAGTCAACCTTAATGACAGGAGTAGGATAAAGCCCTTGGGACCTCCTTTTGCTGAAGTGGCAGGACTCAAAATGTGAAGAAACTGAGTGGTTGCAACAATGGACTCAAAGAAAAAGATCATGTGCTTGACATAGTGTCAGGTGATGTTTCATTTTGTTGTACAAAGGAAGATTGTGTGTCAGAATCGAATCAAGGGCACCTGACAACAATTTTTATGTAAACATTCAAAAAATGTAGACTATGAACTATATTTTCTCTAGTCCTAATCAGATATAAACACAGATATTTTTATAAGAAGACATCCAAAGAGTTTAATTCATTCTGTTTCTAAGCAAAGAAAATAACTGCTATGGGTGAAAGAAAAAGATATATGCTACAGGTCAACCAGAGAACAGAATCACAGAAACTCAGAATTGTTTCATATATTCAAATATGTATAAAACAGTTTTATTTGGTCAAGGGTAGGTGAGTAGTTGACTGCAGGGGACACATATTCCAAGTCTCCTGGTTTTGAGGCTGTGAAGTGATTCTTCATCATATGTCCATAATTTACTAGAAGTATTATAGAAAATTTTCAAGCTAGGTTGGAGGTGTGGCACACCCCTTTAATCCCAGCAACTCCAGAGGCAGAGGCAAGAGGTTCACAAGTTTGAGGCCAGAGGCAGCCTACAGAACTTAATGAGAACTTGTCTTAAAATAGAAAGTAAAAAAGAAAATGGTCTGGAGGTACAGCTCAGTGATTGAGTGGTTGCAAAATGTATATGTGAGACCCTGAGTTCAACTCCCCAGGTCTGCAAATATATATATAGATATGGCCTGGGATTTAGCTCAGTTGGTAGAGCACTGCACTGCAGTCTCTGAGGTCCCGAGTTCAATTCCCAGCACTGCAAAAATGGGAGAAGGACCTGGCAATCCACTCCCAAGAATTCTGAAGCGGTCAGCCATTGAAAACCCTATGAGGGTCGCTATGAGTCGGATACCGACTCGATGGCACCTAACAACAACAACAACGTATATATATATAAATATATATATATATATATATATATATATATATATATAAATATATATATATATAAATATAAATATACACACACACACACACACACACACACACACATATGTGTGTGTGTGTGTGAAGTCACTAGCTTGACACTTTTATAGCTAAATATTTAAGATTCTGTGTCAATTAACTACCTAACACTGCAAATGCAAATTTCTGAATGAATCAGAATAAGCCACTAAGAGACATTGTAAAGTCATCATGGTCTAGCCTTTGAGTCTTTGTAAATACTATTATATTCTGAGACTTTATCATTTTTATGGGAAGTTCAGTGTTAATTTGGGCTGGAGTTTAGTTCATTTGGCAGAGTGCTACTCCACACTTCCTAAGAACCCAAATTCAATCCCCAGCAACACAGAAGTGGGAAAAGGATCCGGCAGTCTACTCCCAAAACAATCAACCAATGAAAATCTTATGAGAGTTGCATGAATTGGACCAGACTTTAAGCCACCTAACAATAACAATAAATATTAATTTGCCTATTTATACTTGATTTGTAATTAAAATGAATATATTAACTTCATATTTATTAAGTGTCATATGTAAGGCTTTGAATATAGCAGCATCTGTAAAATGAAAGCAGACAAATTGAGAATAAGAATTTATATTTCATTTTCATATTATATAACTGCACATATAAAAAGTGTTACAAATGTTTATACTTTAAAAAATGTGCAGAAGGAATTATGAATGTAGAAAATGCTAGCCAGCTTTAAAAAATAAATCATCTAAAGGTGAGTAGAAAGTTTTACTGCCATTCTTTCTGCAGAGATCTAAAAATGCAGATTAAATAGTTCTATTAGTTCTCCTGGAAAACAACTTTTAGTTCTGTAGCTTTATGTTAACTATTATAGACATTTTGCATTTTTACATAAATTTTAGAATCAGTTTGTCATTCCCAATTCCTGCTTTCTAGAAAGAAAACATCTAAAAAAAAAAAAGGACCTACTAGCCTTCTATATTGAGTGGAATTGCCTTGAGTCAGTTCCTTTATTTTGAAAAAGCTAACATCCTACCAAAATCAAGACTTTCAACCCAAGAATATGATTTATCTTTTCATTTACTTTGTTTTTCTTTTATGTATCTTAAGAATATCAGCTTTTAATATAAATATTTTTGTGTACATAATTTTAACTTATTTGCTTATTTAACTGATCAGTTTCTATTTTTTAGAGATTATAAGTGAATTTTTAACAAGTCATTTTGAAAAATCATTCAAGGTAAATAGAAATATAGTTGAATTTTGCTTATTAACCTTACACTACAGATGCTATTTTCTGAATATGGTGGCAAAAATATATATCCCATTCTACATGTTCTCTGACAGTATAACATTGATGTTTTTTCTACAGGTAGAGTCTCTATTTTCTCCTTTTGTGCTTTGTTGTGTCCTTCAGAGTGATAAAAACAAATATCATTTGTTTATAATTTTAGAAAAAGGTATTCTCAAGTATGATCCTGCTTATTTCAAAATATGCCCTTCACCAAGTTGACAATACTTTCTTTTTTTTCTGGTTCCTGACACATTTCTATTATGAACAGGTATGTATTTTGTCAAAAATTTTTTCCCATCTATTGAGAGGATCACATGCAATTTTATACTATATTATATGAATTTGGTGAATATCTGAATGATAGATTGCTATTAGAAAGTCAGCCGCAAATTTCTGGATTAAATTCTGCTTTGAATTTTATTATTTTGATATATTATTTGATATAATATGATATTTTATTAACCTGTTAATATAGTGTCCTGCTTATAATAACTTACTATATGTAAATGTTCATGACAATGTAGTTTTCCATTAGTCTAAACATAAAAGCAAGCTCCTAGGAGGAGATAAGGTTGAGATATATGTGATAACATGCTCATGTTCATGAGTCTGATATAAATTCTAAGAAATATTAATGGGCAAATTGTTTACTGTCCTATAAATAGGATAGTACACGTTAATGGGTTAATAGATTTTTCACTCATCTGTAATTTCCATGTAATTTTTATGTTTGACTTTCTTAACATAATGTTGTTGTTGCCAGGTGCAGTCAAGTCGGTATCCGACTCATAGCGACCCTCTGTGGAACAGGGGAAACACTATTGTCAGTGCTTCTCTGCTGTTCATCGGGTTTTCAATGGCAGATTGATTTTTGGGAGGGGGTTGCCAGGTCCTTCTCCCAGGCCTACAGCTTCTGGTGTTCCCAGGCGGTCTCCCATCCAGGTACTAACCAGGCCCCACCCTGCTTAGTTTCCAAGATCTGACAAGATCAGAAGACACAGGGCTACAGCTGCAGGCTATTAACATAATAGACTCCTAAATTATTTGAAAACATTATACCCTACTCTATTTTCTGAAAAAGTTTGTTAATTTTTTGAAAGTTTGCTAAAATTTTCAAGTGAACCAATGTGATCCAGAAATTTTCTTAGTAGAAAAGTTTTAATTTTCAAATTTTTAGGGATATTGTAATTTTCATTTCTTCTTCTATCCTATTTTCCTAATTTTCACCTTTCAAAGACTTAGTCCCATTTCATCTATGCTATTGAAAATATTATGGTAAAGTGAGAATAATATTCACATGTGAATACTTTATATCTATAAGATTGTTTTATAAGATTTAAAGATGCTTTGGATTTTTAGATGTCAGAAACCAAAGCACTACACTCAGAGAAATCAAGGTAAAACTCTTTGTAACCTACAGATCCAAAGGAGAGAAGATGTCCACATAGAGCACACAAAGACCGCACCTGAACAGGAGATACTAACAAGCTGGAGCTGTGAAGGCAGCTTTTGGATGGCAAGTATGGTGGAATTAACTAGGTGCCACAAGCTTTCGATGGATAGGTTAATTTGAGTAATTTTGTGGGGCTAGGACCCACAGGATCTGGCCCTAGTTATCTAGTGTCTGCTCCTGGAGTTTGAGCATCTGATGAAGGGGTAGTTGGGCTGTATGATTACTATCTTTTAGAGAAAGACATTGATATTTCTCAATTTTTATTTTTGGTATAGGAATTTTATGATTTCTTTCTTATTTTTGGTCACCATGCCAAAAGAAATTTTAATTATTCATTTTTTAAATATAAATATAATTTTCCAACTTTGACCTCATCAATTTCCTTCATTTTTCATGTTTTATTTTTCATTGGTTTCTATATTTCTTTTTAGTATCTATTTCTTTCTATTTACTGTGTGCATATATATGTATATATACTTATATATACACATATGTACATATATACACACATGTATATATATATATACATATGATATTGTATATGTATTTAAATATATATATGTATATATATGTGTGTATATATATTTAAATATATATGTGTATATATATATATATATATATATATATATATATGTGTGTGTGTGTGTGTGTGTATTTCCAAGTGCCATGCGGTATATCATAAATATGTACAATTTTACTTATCAATTAAGAAAAAGGAGGAGAACTAAGTAGCACCTTCTAGCATGCTGTTGTTGTTAGGTATCATCTAGCGGAGTCTGACTCATAGCGACCCTCATAGGGTTTTCAATGGCTGACTGTTTCGGGATTGCTTTGGGAGTGGGTTGCCACGTCCTTCTCCCATTTTGTGGTGCTGGGAGTCAAACTTGGGACCTCAGAGCCCACAGACCAGTGCTCTACCAACTGAGCTAAATCCCAGCCCACCTTCTAGCTTAGTACTCAGCAAAACTCCAAAAGACCCTACGAATATTTAATTGTTTTCTCTAAATACAGAGCTACATCCTCTTTATTCCCTTGCCCCATGGTTTTCAGCGATTTCAGTCTTCCCAATGTCCAATTTCAGTACCTCCATGGCAACAATGATTCTGAGCTCTGCTTAATTTCATCCTCTTTGTGTTACTTTCCAGCAAGCAGGTCTAGAGTGAAGGTCTAGGACATCCGAGGACAGTTTTGTTTCCTTACTTTTAGGGCCACAATCTTGTTATTTAATTTAATAACTGAAAGTAATTGGTCCAAACGTTTCATTCTATTTTTACTGCCAATGTGGAATAGGAATTTCATTTCCAGTTATACCTTCATTAGATTTTGAAGGCAATTAGAAACAAGAGTTTAGTGATAGTTCCAGGATATATTCTCAGAAGGAAAAGAATATGTATGTGTAAAAGATTAAGATGGAGGTGGTAGAAATGAAGTATATGGGGATGATCTTACTGGGAAACAAGATTTAAATTTCCAGATTCCCACATATGTATCCACATTTCCTTTTGAGAAATTTTCCTTAGCCAAGTCATCTATAATTTGGGAAATTATCAAATAATATTGAAGAGTAACAAAATAAATAGGAGCACCAAGCATTAAGAACCTTAACTAGCATGATTTTGTTGCTGTCTTGAGACAATATCTGAGTATGTGTTCCAGACTGGCCTCAAGCTCACTATGTAGCCCAGGTTGGCCTCAAGTCCATGAGCCTCCTGCCTCAGACTCCCAGGGACTGGAATTATAGACATGTACCACCATGCCTTGTTTTTCAGTCTTTTAAAACAGAAAAATCAAAGATAGCCTTTAAAAAGTATAATAACTGAGTAGTATTTTGGAATATGGCAAAAAGAAAAATAGAAGGGGGCCCTTATTTTGTATATACAATTAGAATTCAAGACCATTGTTATTAATTAAAATGCAAAATGTCTGCCATCTTTAAAGAGCAATAAGTTTTGGCTCTTTTCTTCATTTTTCTATATTGTCAGAAGGATTTAAGGTTTCACATATATTATTAACTTTTACAATCCTTGTTGCATCAGCAAGATGAAATGCAAAGGCAAAGAGCCTAACATGCAACATTTACCTCTGAAGAGCTTTCCCAACTTCTTCCATGTCACAGAAGTTTGCTATTCTTTCTGAAAACAATGAGCTGCCAAATGTTGAACAATATGTGGGGGCATTTCATGAAAGGTGTTTGTGATTATCATCTCACAATGGCATAATTTATAAGCACTCAAAGTTAAATTTCTAACATGACATTTACATAAGATGTATGAACAAACAAAACGCTATTAAAAAAAAAGAAGAAGCAAAAATAGAAAAACAGAATCCAAAAAGGGAAACTTCAAAAAGGAACATAAGAAAGACTGGCAGAGAGAAACACAGCCATGTCAGAAACACCAGTGATTACAGCTTTTAAGTATTGTAAAAGAAGAAAGGAGGGCAGAGAAAACATAGGCTTGCTAACAAATAAGGAGAGACATAAAAATCAATGAGCCATTGATAATGGGAGAGATATGGTGCTCATTTTTTAAAAAGAAAAATGAAGTAAGGAAATTTTGTAAATTGGGAAATAATGACAGCATGGTTATAGTAGCTCTTGATGAAATGTAGGTAAGAGGAGGCTAGTCACAGGGACTGAATAAATAGCTCACTCTACAGTTTGGGGGGAGTGTCTCTAAATGCACAGCTCTTGTTAGGATGGATCATCATCCTGCTCCAATTCAGCATCATCCTTAATGACGTGAATAGAGTGAATAATACATGATTGAAGATTGTATGGGAATTGGGCTCACAGTTGCTGCTAGAGATATTGTAAATAGAAAACAAAAATAAAGCAAATGGATTTAATGCAAGTAATAATTTGAAATATAAATCAAAACAAAATTATCTTTGCTAAACTAATAATGCCACCAAGTCTACAAATGGAAGGAGAAGAAAAACAACTATAACTCCAAATTATGTTGATAGCTAATTTCTTTACCAGTTATGTCTATATTTCCTTTATCCATAGAATCTCATATACCTGCTCTATATGAGATATGAAGGACATTATTCAAATGGTGTCAGAATAGTGATGCCTCTACATGCTGGCTAGGTGAGATACACAGATGTAGTCTGGATCATATACTTAGGTATCATAATTAAAGTATGTGATTTATTCATCAAAGAGACTCACAGAGCTGTACATTCAGAAGCATTTTTGAAGTAGCATGAGGAGACAAAGAGTTCACCTAAAGAGGACTTTAATGCTCACATCTAGAAATAGGGAAAATCAGAAGAAATTGGTAGCAAAAAGTGAACAGATGGCAGAATGTCAAGAAAGAAACAGCAGTAACCTGTGCCAAATGACACAGAAAGGTCAAATAAGATAAGACACAAAAGCTGCTATTGAATTAGGCAATTAGGATGTCATCTATGAAAATTGACAAACAAGGGTTATATCCTGGGCTGGAGTAGAATCCAGAGAGCTGTGATTGATGAGTGACTGCTTTTTAATAAAATAGAAAGAGCAAATATAAATGACTTTTCCAAGAAGGTGAACTCTGATGAGAACGTGAAATAGGATGGTTACAGGAGAAAAATAGAAAGGATAAAAAATGATGTCCTAAAATTGGACATATTTTCTGGAGTAGAGAGTCAGTAGACACAGGAAAAGACCCTACTATTGCCCTTCTACTAAATTTTCATGACTCAGCCCAGAAGCTTCCTCCTTTATAAAACTTAATGTTTGTTCCTCAGAGAGCACTCCTGGATAAATTAGATTTTTTCCTTTTTCCTCTGCCTCCTCTGCTATCTCACCACACCTGCCTAGCCCCACCCCAACTGCTATCACTCTCCATCTTGTTTCTAATTTCTACTACAGTAGGCTGTTTTTTTTAGAGCAGGGATTGTGACTGTTTCTTTAGTTTCTACTTTATTCTGAAGTTATCAGAATAAATGAATAAATGCATGTAGAAATAATATAGTTTGCTTAATCATGCAAAACTCTTGGATAAAACTTTACCTCAAAACAAGGATATGGATCTGGAAAAAACAGCAATAGTAAATAAGTTAGAGAAGCAATAGGGAAGAAAGTAAAAAAAAAAAAGATAAAGAAAATAGAAAATGTGGATCCAAAACCATGAAGGTGGTCACAGAGACAAGGATGGTAAAGCAAAAAATCAAAAAAGTTAGTCTGTAAAAGAGTGGAATTCAAGAATCTGGAGGATAGAACCTGATTCACAAAATGACTCATGAATTTCTGGGGCTTCATTATTTTTCCTACTTCCAAACTCTCTAAATATATAAGGGATTGCTTCATAGGCAAACAATTGATATAATTTCATTTCCAGTCTAAAAAGATAAAAGGAAATCTGCTTCTTTAACTGTTGGTATAAACTGAAAGAGGAGTAGGATTTATTGAGAACTTTTTTGCGTAGTTTAAAAGGAGACCATTACAGGAAAAGTAGGACATAGAACATAAATGGGAGACATTTTATTTGAAAAGACAAAGCTGGTAATAGTAGGAACAAAAAAGAAATCTATAAAGTGGTTAAGATAAGAATGTTTAATAATGGAGTTAAAGTAATTGCTTGCAATTTTTTACCCTATTTCCTATTATATAGTTGGCAATGAGGATGTTAAGATCTTTGGTAGCATCAAGTTGTTTGACAAAAAGTACGCTCATCAACACGGCATGAGGCATATTTGTGGCACTAAAGTCATGTGCAATATGAAGTTCTTCAGGTCTTAACATCCTCAGGGTGCAGTAAACTTGATTTGAAAATGAATATGCCAAAGCCATGAGCTGATGAGCAAAATCATTCACAGTAAAGGGGTATGCGCAATCCACCTTCCTCTTACAAGAGTTCCTGTATAGCAATAAATAAATAAATAAATAAATAAATAAATAAAGGCATAACTGTTATATAACAAAAGAACTGAGGTCATAGATTTTGTTGCTACCCACAAGTATGGATAACCCTAAAATTAATGTGGTGAGAATTATGGCAAATGTATAGGAACAAAACCTTTGGAATTTTTACTTTCAACTAGTATTTGCCACAGGTTAGATATCCTCTGTGTTAAGAGGTGTTCACATGGAAGCCTGCTTAGCTACTTAAAGAATGAAGAATTTTTAAGGACTGTTTCTTAAAGTAATTACAATTCTGCAGCTCTACCAATGGATAAAATTTCTTTTATTTGCTTGTAACATAATGTGACGGTTAATTTTGTTTGTCAATGTGATGGCACTGAAGGACTTTCTTTGCCCAGAAAATTGAGAAAGTAAACTTCTGGGTGCTTCTGTGAGGATGTTTCCTGAGAAGATTGGTGTGAGGGTCAGTGAACTGAGTGGATAAGGCCCACCCTGACTATGGGCAGAACCATCCAATAGGCTGGTGCCTAGATGCAACAAAAAGCAGGGGCAATGGAAAGCACTTCTTGCACTTGACTGTTACTGAGTGAGAGCATTTTTGTGTTGTTCTTACCTGTAGACACCAGAATCCAGGTTGTTCACGCTTTGAATTCAGACTTGCATCAGGGGCTCTTCAGGGGCATTCCAAGTCTTCGGCCTTAGACTGGGGCTGCATCACTGGCCCTTCTCACATTCTAAGGCATCAGCCTCCTTGATCAAGCTGCTCCCTAACCTGTGGCTCTCCAGCCTGCAAATAGTCATCATGGAACTACTCAGCTTCCGATCAATCTTGAAAGCTATCTAATAAATTCTCTCTTACAAATATGTGTGTGTGTTACAATACACACAGATAATTATAGTATATATTATTTATACACATTATATAATAATACATATTATATACATATAATACATTATATACACATATACATATATGTTTGTATATATATATATGTATATATATAATTGGTTCTGTTTCACAGGAGAATCCTAATACACATAACAAAACTCAACTTTCACAATTTCATCAGCAATTATCTTTTTATTTCCCCAGCACTACTTGGGGTCTCAAACCCAGAACCTTGCACATGCTCGCCAAATTTTCTACCACTGAGCAGGACCCCAGGCCTTTATAAATTTTTTATTTTGAGACAGGGTCCCAATAAGTTGTGCAGGCTGCCTCTGGCCTTGAACTCATGATCCTCCTGCCTCAGCCTCCTTAGTTGCTGGAATTATAGGTCTGCACCTCAGCACGAGGTACATTTTCATGAGCAATTAACTTTTAAGTATGGAATAGTATTCATATGTTTAACCATATAATATAGTCTGCCTATAGTCCTGAAAGTATTGAAATATACATGATGAACCAACTTAATGGGGTTCCATGTGTAATGGGATATTTTACAATCTGTTCAGATTCCATGAGAGCCTTTATTTTAATGAGACCTTTTTTCATCAAGTCCATGTCCCATTGGACTTGATGAGGACCTGATTGTCCCTTCCTACAGGGATTGAAGGAAGAAGATTGGACCACAACACCCCTCAGGATACTTTCCTATTACCATTTATGACTTTCTAATTAAAAAATAAAAATAAAAAATAAAAACAGGGAATTTCCAAGCAACTGGAAAACAATGCAGGAAAATAAGAAAAAAATACACAAAAACCAGTCTTTCAGCTTAACTCAAGACAGAGGATACTCAGACATTTAATAACCATAGATTTAAAAAAAGAAAAAAAAATAGCATTTACTCTCAGGCTTGCTTTCTCTTGCTCACACCCCATTCTCACCTTGCCAGGCTTTGTCCTGAACAAAAGCAATGGAAAAGAGGAAGAGGATAAGGCAGGCCCTAATGGCGGACCTAAAACCACTTTCAGAAATATTAAGTCTACCTCTCTTCTGCAAATAAAAACTCCAAAGTCCAGGTCAGACATAGAAAAGGCATGCAAAAGTCCACATGATTCAAAGAGGCAGGTTCAGAACATTTGGTTCTTGGGGAAGCAAAAGTCAGGCAGGAGCATTGAATGGAGAGCAAGTGCCTGTGTGTCCCCGCCCTCCCTCCCAGTTGGTTCTCTGCCTGACAGTGGTTTTTAAACTCCAGAGGGAGAAAGGTTGGCATAAAACCTAGCCTGCCTCCAAAGACATGAATTTCTGCCTGGAAATAAGACCTGGAGGAAAGCCTGGCATGGAAAGTCTGCGAACTCCTCAGCTCAGCGGGCATGCACGCCACCCCCATCAGTGCTTTGTCACCTCTAGTGTCACGGTGTCAAAAGATTTGCAAGTGTTTATTTTACCTCTATCTATTTTTTATATAAATTCTTCACATGGGGTTACTATGAGAAACTGTGATGAGGAAGTTGTTATCGCTAATGGCTCTGAAAGTTGTTAACTTTAATGGATTAGAACTGGATGCATGTTAAACTTAGTGATTTCAGGTAGCAGGGGAATTGAGTAAGCTGTTTTAGACTCTGGCTGGAGTTTCAGAGTTCAGATCACATTAATACCATTCGATCAAATCTACTGAAAGAACAATCAAAGCACAAATCCTGTCGTTGCCCTCAGCTCCCAGGATTTAATGGAAGGTTGACTCATCTTATCTATGTTTAAATAGGTTTAGATTTGGGTAACTCTGATTGAAATTCAAATTGATTCTTTCCAGTTTCTTGACTATGATATATTCTATTATATTTTTTTCTTGAAAATTAAGTAATTGTCAATTATAGATCATTGCTGGTATGATTTAAATACCTTCTAAAAGGTATTTTAGAAGTCTATTGACTTCAAAGAATTGTACAATTATACCATATTGCTTTTCTTTGGAAAATAAGTATAAAAATCACTTACCTATAATCTATAGTTTAGGTCAAAGTCACTGTGATGGTTAATATTCATTGTCAACTTGATTGGATGAAGAAACATCTAGATCCGTGAAATCTTCCTCTGGCTGTGTCTGTGAGGGCATTTCCAGAAACAATTACATCATAAGAGTTTTGACCTATTCAATGGATTAACCCCATGAAGGATTCATATTATGATGACATTAATTGGAGGTGGGGAAAGGTTGTAGGTGGAGCGTAGTTGGAGAAAGTGGGTCACTGAGGGCATGTCCTAGGTTGGTATATCTTGCCCTGACCTCCTCCTGTGTTCCCTCTCTCTACTTCCTTCCCCACCTGTACTGCTCCACCACACTCTTTTCATCCTGATGAACTGAGACCTCTGAAACTGTGAGCCAAAATAAATCCTTCCTCTCTTAAGTTGTTTCTGTTAAGTATTTGGTCACAGCTGGGATAACACTGACTGATACAATCACACCAACATGGTCAAAGCTTAGTAACATTAAAACTTTCAGAACATCAAATAAAAGTAACTTAATTAAAAGCCACTTCTCCAATCATCGCCACGATCACCATCAGCAGCAGCAACAACTTCATCATTATTTTCAGAAAGGGAAAGAGGAAGAGGGACAATTACCTACACCAGCAATACCTAGAGTGCTGGTACGAGAGAGAGGTGGACCAGGGATTGTGGCAATAAACTCAGTGACTGCTGTAAAAAGTAAGGGCATAGTTTCAAAGAGATATGAGATAAAGCAGCTATACAACCCAGTGGTCACTTCAGCTGTCCTTCAACAGATGCCAGTCAAAAAGCAACATGTTTACTTCATGGAAAGCACTACTTTCTTCCAAGAGGAATACCAGCCTAGATCTCCTGTCAGCAAAGGATCAGGGGAATTTGAGATTTCTGTGCTCAAACCTGAAGCGTCTTAGCTTCATCTATGTCTGTCTAAACAAATCCACTCCAAGCGTTAGAGTACCATCACTTCCTATCAGTGCCTTACCTCACCATGCAAGACCCCAAGGGAAGGGAGACAGAGCTACAACTACTCTGCAGTGTACTGGGAAATATAAACATGCTAGGCTGGATTTGATTGGTTTGTAGTTTTGGTCAAATATTAGGCCTGATAATGGCCCTCTCTCTGACCACGGCATTCCAGTCAGACCAGAACTGGAAGAATCTTCCTCTTGTCTCTCAAAATTCACCTATTTCCTACTTTTAGATTACCATCAGTTCCCTCAGGGAAAACAATACCTGTACTCTCCAACCAGGAAGATCTGTTATCCTTTACTAAGTTGACACAACCCTATGAGAATTTTTTATTGAGGAATGAGAGTCAAGCACAGTCAGCAGGGCTATGTGACCAGAGGAATCCTGGACCAAGCCACAAGGAGGGTGCCAAGAGTCTGCAACATCTAGTTGTGTGAGCAGAGCTCAATTCGGGCACCCTGGGGCTGAGTGGGAAGATTGTGTATAAAGAAAAATCTATTTTCATATGAAAGTATAAGAATAAACAAAAGTTGAAGTTACAGACTTCCTGCTTACTCTTCTAAGTACTGAGATTGAGTGTATTTATTGCAAATGAACAGTTTTTGGTAATGTTTTATTTTTTAATGCAATTGCATTACATATGTAGTATCCTTAAAGTACTTTTCTTTTTTTTCAGTATGGGGGCTGAACCCGGGGCCTCAGGCGTACTTTGCTCTACCACTGAGCTGCAACCTTAGCCCCTTTTTTATGATTTATCTTGAGACAGGGTCCAGCCAAATTATTCAGGCTGCCTCTTGCATCCAACTTGTGATCCTCCTGCCTCAGCGTCCTGAGAGGCTGGGATGACAGTCATGTGCCACCCCACCAGGTTCTTCTCATGCATTTCCCATGCTGATCCTCTCAGCTTTTTGTGCTTAATGAACAGATGCAGGCAGCAGGGCTTACCTAGTAATCTGGCGTATGCCAATCTGCTTTTTGCAGTACTCTCTACAGTAAGAGATTCTACCAAAACCTACGCTTTAGAAAGTATCCTTTGAAAATTATGTGTACAAAAATATCAAGCATTTCAACTTATGAAGGACTCAGAAGATTTTTTTAAATATTTCAAGAGGATTCAGATTTGTATTAATTATAGCATGATCAAAAACATGTTTGAATTGCTAATGCATGTTTTGCTCTTTATATTTAAGATTATTTTATGCCAAGTGCTGTGGCACACACCCAGAGACAGGAGGGTAACAAGTTTGAGGTCAGAGGCAGCCTGCACAACTTAGTGAGACACTATATCAAAATAAAAAATGAAAAAATGGGGGTGTGGCTTAGTGGTAGAGCACTTGCCTAACATGTTCAAGGCCCTGCATTCAATTCTCCAATACTGAAAAAATATATTTTAGGTAAGATTGTTGTTGTTGTTAGGTGCTGTCGAGTCGGTATCCGACTCATAGCGACCCTCTGTACAACAGGGGAAACACTATTGTTAGTGCTTCTCTGCTGTTCATAGGGTTTTCAATGGCAGATTGACTTTTGGGAGAGGGTTGCCAGGTCCTTCTCCCAAGCCTACAGCTTCTGGTGTTCCCAAGCGGTCTCCCATCCAGGTACTAAGCAGGCCCGACCCTGCTTAGCTTACAAGATCTGATGGGATCGGATGCCAGAGGGCTATGGCTGCAGGCTTAGGTAAGATAATACATTTATATAAATATAGAATACTATTAAACAAGGTTGTAATATATTCTTCAAATAATTAAATGACTAACCCTGGTCCTAGTTTCCCAGTGTGTTGTAACCACTTGGCAAAAGATTGTGACTTAAAACATGACAAATTTATCATCCAACAGCTCTGTACATCTGGAAACCAAAATATGTCTCATCAGGCTAAAATCAAGGTGTTGGCAAGGCTGTGCTCCTTTCTGAACCCAAAAGGCACTTGCGTTTCTGGACCGCTTCTTGTCACTAGATGATCCCAACATGCCTGGGCTCATGATAATTTCCTCGGTCTATAAATTATCTCTATTAGCATCACGGAGTCTTCTTTTCATGCTATGTTCTCTGTGGTTCTCGGAAACAATGGAAATTCCTCTGCTTTTATGAACTCAGTTGATTAGATCCGGCCCCCCTTGATTGTCATGTTAACCTCCCCATGGCAAGGTCCTTAACGTTAATACTTAATTGTAGCTGCAAAATCTTTTTTACCATTAAGGTAACTATATGCACAGGTTCCAGGGCCAGGACATGAACAGCAGTGAGGAAGCTCATTCTGCCTATCACCCTCTAAATACCTAGAACACATTACTATCTATAAGAATTACATACCTGGTTTTTTTTCACAAATGAGCACTCAAATTAAGCTTATGTCACCAACATAAGCCTGTCATAATCTTTGGTAAGAATTTTATTTACAAAGACTTCAAATTAAATAATTACACATGGCCATAAAAACAAACACGTGTTGTTTTCCTTTCCTTTTATTTCACTGTTGAAATAACTTTAATGAATATAATTCACACACTATTTTGAATATGTGCATTTGAAGCATGCTATTCACACACGTTGGGAGAAGGACCTGGCAACCCCCTCCCAAAAATCAATCTGCCATTGAAAACCCTATGAACAGCAGAGAAGCACTGACAACAGTGTTTCCCCTGTTGAACAGAGGGTCGCTATGAGTCGGATACCGACTCGACGGCACCTAACAACAACAACAACAGTCACACACTAATGTGCATTTGAAGTATACAAACAAGGTTTGTTAGTAAATTCACAGTTATATAAATATCATTTTAATCAATTTTAGAACTTTGTCATAACCCCCAAAAGAATCACTTTCCACTTACCTATAATCTCATTATCCCACCCCTAGCCCTACACAAGGACCAGTCTCTATGGATTTGCCTATTCCTGACATCTCAAATAAACAGAACCATGTAATATGTGCTCTTTTGTAACAGACCTCATTTACTTGGCCTAAACTTTTTCTTCTTTTAAAATAAAGCTGATGAATAGTAACCATTTTTAAAAGAATGTTAAAGGTTTGGCCACATTAATATAGTACATTAGTAAAAGCAAGTCCCTTCTAAAAGTACAGTTCTAAACTTTTAGATAAAAGTTTCACCAAGCAATAAATAAATAAGAATTATAATAATAAATAAGCAATAAAGATGTATAAAATCTAAAAGAAGAACTATTTTTTCACCAAACAATGAATAAATAAAAAGTAATAATAAATAAGCAATAAAGATGTACAGAATCTAACAGAACAACTAAAAAGTGTAACAACATTGTATTTAGCTTCTGCATATAAACAAAGCCTTAAGCCATACCACCCAGGCTGGGATTTAGCTCAGTTGGTAGAGCGCTGCACTGCAGTCTCTAACATCCCAAGTTCGATTCCCAGCACCACAAAAATGGGAGCAGGACCTGGCAATCCACTCCCAAGGCAATCCCAAAACAGCCAGCCATTGAAAACCCTTTAAGGGTCGCTATGAGTCAGATGCGACTGGATGGCACCTAACAACAACAATGAGGACACCAAGGGACACAGGAACAGGCTTTGCAGATGAAGTGAAGATGTGACCTACAGGCCAAGCTCCAGGGGAACCCTTGCTGACCCCTTGATCTGTCACGTCCAGTTTCGGAAGCTGTGAAGAAAGGAATTCCGGTTGTTCAAGCCAGTCCATCTGAGGTACTTTGTTATGGCAGCTCTTCCAAAGGATGTGAACAACAGTGCTCTGAATAATAAAGATCCTGGCAACTGGAAAACTGAGATGTTTTAACACAAGTCTCTGTCTCTTCATCTGTTCCACAAGCAAAGAGTTGAATTGATTAGTTCCGTTATTGCTTCAAGCGTGCTAGGAAATCTCCTTACAACCAGAAAAAGCAAAAAGCATCCAAAGCAGCCCTCCACTTTCCTGGGGGATGCTCAGCTCAGCAGCCCAAGCACAAATGGCTTTTCTGCCTTCAGGGATTTCAGAGCCATCCAGGCCACAAAACACAGGTCTCTTAGAAGCCCTTCCTGAAGCTTCCCTTGTTTTGGTTTTTTATGTTATTGCCTAGAGACTTGAGGGAAAGTTGGCTTTGAAATTTTCCTTTTTTACTTCTTGCATTTAAAGAACTATAAGGCAGATTAGAAAATTTGTTGCAAAAATGTGATAATTAGCTCAGTTGGTATCAAGAAAAGATGGATGGGGCTGGGAGTCTAGCTTGGTGATAAGCATGCTCTTAAAACTGCCCAAGGCCATAGGTTCAATCGCCTACACAAAAAACAAACAAACAAAACAAAACAACAAATGTATCATAAAATGCAGTTTGCACAATAATAAGTTCTTATAAAATTCTTGGCAATTTTGTGGTATGGCAGTAACTCACTAAAAATTTAATCACTAGTCAAGAGACATAACAATTTCAGTCACATTATCTCATTCCACCACTATTGTCCTAAGGAATCTATCCTTATAATGGAAGAACAGTGGGTGATGCGTCAGGAACCAAGGCTGCCTTCTCACTTCTGCTGCAACTTGCTTGAGGAGTGAGGTGAATAATTCAATCTTTCTCCTCGGGAACCTATTCTGCATAAAGGATCATTTGTAAGTAATCCCACAGTTTCCTTACTGTTTTAAAAGTCTCATATTGCAATGATTCGTATTAGGGTATAGATTTTAAATGTCCCCCAAAGGCTCACGTGTTGGTGCCCTGCTGATGGAGCTATTAAGAGGTGGTGGAAACTTTAGGAGGTGGGGTCCAGTTGGCTGAAGTAGGTCACCGAGGAGGTGTCCTTGAAGAGTTCTACCTTGCCAACTGTTCCTTCCTGTCTCTCATCTCTCCCTCTCTTTCTTTTTTTCTGCTTCCAAGTTGCCCCTAAGGGAGCAACTTTCATCCACCACCTGCTTCTGCCTTGATGGACTACCTCATCATAGGCCCAAAGCAACTAGATCAAAGAAGCATAACCATAGACTGGACCCTCTGAAACTGTGCACCAACATAAATCTTTCCTCCCTTTAATTTATTTTCTCAGGCATTTTGCCACAGGAACAGGAAGCTGACTAATGCTCTTAAACTCGTACAATGGTACTTCAGCATGCAAACTAATTCATGCTTGAACATTTCAGTCCTCAACCAATATATCTGAAAGAATTCTGACTTGGTGCTTGACCACTGGCTTGACAATCGACCACTCTGCTAAAAGCTGAATGAGACACCATGCTTACCCATGACATGCAGCTGGGTGAAATGAAGGAAAACTGTCACTTTGTGTGTCTACCTCAAGCAGTAAAACCTGTCCTTGTGTTGTGTTCATAATCTTGTGTTTTTTCTTTTTTTTCTCAACATAGTTACATATGTCATACAGTCATTGTGGCACCCAGGAAACTGTCTAGCCATAAAAAATAATGAAAAAGTATACTATTGAATTTACAAAAACAAAACAAAACAAAACAAAACAAAAAAAACACCTTCTGGCTAGCTAGGAGAGTGATACATGCGTCTTATCTCATTGATTTAGGAGGCTGAAGTAGATGGATCACAAGTTTGAGGCCAGAAGTAGCCTGTGTAATTTAGTGAGACACTGTCTCAAAACAAACAAAACAGAAAGAAAGAAAGAAAGAAAGAAAGAAAGAAAGAAAGAAAGTTAGTTGGGTGTGCAGCTCAGTGATTGAACACTTGCAAAGTACTTGCAAGACCTTCGGTTCAGCTCCTGGATATGATAAAAATAAATAAATAAATGATAAAATAAAAAAGAATTTATTGCTAAGTACAGTAGTATGAATAATATAAGATACTTAGCTATTAGTGGGTGCCAGAACTAATTAAGTACATTTACATTATTTCTTATGGGAAAAGTATTTGGCACTTGAACTGATCAGCAGTCAATCAGTCTTCTACCACAGATAGTGGTCAAGTGCCAAGGTGCTACTATTATTGAACACTAGGTAACTTATTCATTGAAAGACTCTATTCTCCTTCTCTTTATCAGATAGAGATTGAAAGATTTTACTTTAGCCAGTTCCTTACCAGTAACATATCTCTCAGATCAGAGAAACAGCATAGTGGGAACATTTTTATATCTTAGAAAAGGCCTCTACTTTGAGTGTACTTCCCAGGAAAATGGCAATCTGTGTATGACTCTATCATCTTAATCACTCACTAACATATTCTGCAGTTGATCTACTCATTCATTCACTGAATAGATATTTATTGGACACTTTTTATCTACCAATTCCAATGAGTACCCTGGATAGAAACGGAACAATTTGAATTTATGATTCCCGACCTTAACAATCATAACAGAACAGTCAAAGGTAAAGGAATAAAGGGGCTGGGACTTAGCTCAGTTGGTAGAGCATTGCTCTTCAGTCTCTGAGGTCCCGAGTTTGATTCCCAGTACCGCAAAATGGGAGAAGGACCTGGCAATCCACTCCCAAGGCAATCCCGAAACAGTTAGCCACTGAAAACTGTATGAGGGTTGCTATGAGTCAGATTCGACTCGATGGCACCAAACAACAACAACAAAGGAATAAAGGAACAATCATCTATGTAACAATGTTAGAGTAACTGGTAAACAGGTTCATATTGTTTTAGTGTAAAATACAATATATCAGCAGTCAGTGTAGAAGGGCTTAATCTTTAAATTTAATATAGATAAAATCTGGTTTTTGTTTTGTTTTGGTTTGGTTTTTTGTTTGTTTGTTTGTTTTGTTTTTTCAGAACTAGTCCTGGACACCTGGATGTGTTGCAGATTAATCATCCTAGGTTTCAGAGAAAAGGGTTGTCAAGACCAGGAACCAAGAGATGCAATACTGACCATGATCAGATCTTTCTTTCAAATGACTTCACCTCTTATCTAGGAGGTTTTGATGATTTATGTGTAACTGAAGAAAGAAGATAATGATTTTAATCTTTGAAAAAAAGGCTTATGTTCATCTATGAGAGCAAAATAGAGACTAATTTCCTCTAGTAGATAAAAGCTTTATATGAAGAGTACCATTTACTGGAACTTGACCTCAATACACATGAAAAGGCATGTGTTGGGGGGGGGGGTGGCAGGCACAGTCATGGAAACCCAGAGTAAGGCTAAAGGAGCACTGGATAGACAGACTTACTGAATATAATTCAAGGGGCAGGTGGACCAATAGACAGGTTGAGAAGATAAGAAAAAATTTGAGATATAATTAAGTAGTATATTTAAGCAAATGGGAAAGGGTTATAATGAGGATCATATTTAATACTACAAAATACAGAAAAATAGTCAAATAACTTAAGAAATGAGAATGCACAGAATTTTATTTCAAGAAATGGATATAAAATTTTGTGTGTGTATATATAAACACACATATATAGAATATATGTGTAATATATATAATATATAAAATTATATATATATATATACATATATATATATATACACACACACATATATATACACCATTTAGTTTATTGGAAAGTGGTAATGCAATAAGATTATATAAGGCAACATTTTCACTGTAGTACTGCTGACATCATTTAGCTTCTGTACATAATGATGTTAACTTCTAATTTTTGTTTGCAGCTAGGATTTAGCTCAGTTGGTAGAGCGCTGCGCTGAAGTCTCTGAGGTCCTGAGTTCAACTCCCAGCACCACAAAAATGGGAGAAGGGCCTGGCAATCCACTCCCAAGGCAATCCTGAAATAGTCAGCCACTGAAAACCCTATGAGTTGGATATGCTGTGAGTCGGATACCGACTCGATGGCACCTAACAACAATAACAATTTTTTTGTTGTTGTTGTATGGGGTTTGTTTGTTTAAGATAAGGTCTGGCCAAGGCTTGCCTGGAACTCACTATGTAGCCCAGACAGGCTTCAAACTCGAGATCTTCCAGCCAGAGCCTTCTGAGCGCTAGGATATACGTATGTGCCACCACCCCCAGATGTATCACCTATTTTGATGGGCTCCTGTTCAGACTTTTGTCTGCTCAGCTTTTGCTTTGAGATCTACTTCCTGCCCTCTGCTCCAGCTTAATCTCAGTTGGATCTTCATCTCTACTCCTACATTCCATGTACCATTAATTCAAAATCAATTGTTGTTCCACAAACACACTTTTCTATATTCTCATAATCCCTCTAGCTGGAATACACTTCCCAAACTATAAGTTTCATTATCAAGCTGAATTATCATGTGCCTCATCTATCTTCATAAATGCATGTCTTAAATATGTATTAACTAAATATATTACTTTAAAATCATTAATGCAAAGCAGCATAATTGTTTCATGGTTTAAGCTTATTTCTACTTTCTTTTCAAACACCTAGGGCTTACAATATTTGCTAATTAATTTATAAGGTATTTATATGATAATGGGATTAGAGTTTAACTATATCTGAGAAAATGTATTATGGACTCAGATTTAATCACATTATTAGTACACGTTACAATAAAAGACAATTTCCCTACCTAGAACGAGACAACATAGACTACACCCAATCATTTGACAATTAATTCCATAGAATTATTCACAGTCATTTGATATGTGTTCAAGAATTATCTTTTTCAGGAGATAAAGAAGCAATTTCCTTATCTTTTGAAAGCTAGCTAAATAGCCATTGAGATAGTCAATGTTTATGGCACCTATTCTGTGTTCTCTATGGACATGTGGCCCTTGTTATGAAATGCTAATAAACCAAGCAAATTTGTGCACGATATTGCTTGTTAGCACTGACTCTAAAGTAGATGTTTCCTTTGGCAGGAAGTAAATAATCAGCATGTCAGCACACAAATTCTGGACTTCTGAAAGACATGGCAATCCACTTCTAAAGCAATCCCAAAACAATCAGCCATTGAAAACTCTATGTGAGTTGCTGTGAGTCAGACCCTACTCCATGGCACCTAACAATAACAACAAGCTTAACTTTAATCAGCCTAGGAAGTATTTCTAGGCACACTTAAAATATAAATACAACTCAGTTTGCACATCTAAAGATCTTTCACTTTTTCAGAATACAATTATTAGATTTCCTTTCTCATCTTTGAAAATTATAAAATAATAAATTCCACCAAAACATTAACCAACCTTATGACACCCCAGGGCTGGGATTTAGCTCAGTTGGTAGAGCGCTGTGCTGCAGTCTCTGAGGTCCCGAGTTCAATTCCCAGCACCGCAAAAATGGGAGAAGGACCTGGCAATCCACTCCCAAGGCAATCCCAAAACAGTCTGCCATTGAAAACCCTATGAGGGTTGCTGTGAGTTGGATACCGACTCGACGGCACCTAACAACAACAACAATGACACCCCAATAAGGTTTGTATGCTAACACACACAGAAAAAGGTCATTTTATTCATGGAAGATACGGAATGATTAATGAACAAGAGAAATGCAAATTTTAATTTTTTACTATTAGTAGTCATTTTCTCTAAGAATTATTGTTGATAAGGTTATCATACTTACTCCCATAAACCAATTACAACGTTCAAGAGAAAAAATTATAAGGTATCAAAATATACCTCAATATTGGATAAAAAGAAACAGTGTTAAAACATTGTCTCATTTTTCCTAGGAGTATTTTACTCATTCTCATTTCACCAAAGTAGGCATTCCACCTCAAACAAATTATTTCCCTCTAAAACTTAAACTGGGATATTTCTCTATTCTTCTTTGAATCCTCCTAAAATCTTATATAGCCCAAAATTCACAGATATCTTTAATTATTACAATATTTCTGCTTTTCTATTCCTTGAAAGTGAAATATCTGGAACAAATATACCTGAGCAATTCTATTCCAGTAGCCCTCTCTCTTTACATTTCCATTCCTCAAGATCTCCTCTGGTTTAACTCAATTTCTTCTCTTTCACTGCAAAAAATCTAAGAATTCTTGATTCCTTCCTTTTCTAGCCTTGCAACACCTGCAGGCCTGTTTTCCTTCCTTGTTCCATCTAGGACATAAGATCAATCATCTATTCTACTTCTTTCCCCTCGTGACTCTGAATTGCCGTGTAATTTTTATTTTATTGCATTTTTCTAGCAAAACTCCAACTCAGAATCAGTGTCAAAGCCCATCATGTTATTCACATCTGTGAAGGGGTGTGGATTGTTGGGGGATATTATGCATCCATGAAGATTAGTGCCCTAAGAAATCTATTGATTCATTATGATTACTTGCTCTAAGTATCATTCTCTTCAACCTCCTCTATGAGTATTGCAAGATGGAAGAGAAGATGTCTTATGCTGAGTATTCAAACCGTACGTATACAACTTGTTGTTGTTGTTGGGTGCCGTCAAGTCGGTATCCGACTCATAGCGACCTTCATAGGGTTTTCAATGGAAGACTGTTTCGGGATTGCCTTGGGAGTGGATTGCCAGGCCCTTCTCCCATTTTTGCGGTGCTGGGAATTGAACTTGGGACCTCAGAGGCTGCAGCGCAGCGCTCTACCCACTGAGCTAAATCCCAGCCCACATATACAACTATCAGTAGAAAACCCCTTGCTTTTATTTAAACATCATTAGCAGAGCTGGTATGATGTATATGCCTGTAATCCCAGCAACCTGGAAGGAAGCAGGAGGATGGTGAATTCAAGGCCAGAGGCAAACTATGTAACCTATATCCACGTCTAATCTCGCCATTGCCCTCTGGTCTTCCTTAAACTCTCCCACTCAGCTCTTTATCCCATGCCTCCCTATTGTCTCTAAAACATTGTGCCTTCTGTCAATTACTCCTTTTACTGCATTTTCAACATCCTCTTTCTACTTCCACCTCTTTGCCTTTAAAGGTACAGGAGCCTTTCCTGCTAGTGCCTCTCACTTACTGCTCTCATGTCCTTCTCCAGTTTATGAGTGTTTTCTTTCCATATCTTTTGCAGCTTCATATCACACTCAATGCTCAATCCTCTATTCTGTCTTCTTCTCTATCCATGGTAGTAAAATTCTTCTTCATTTGTGGTCTTCTAATAGAGGATCCAATGGATATTTTCCTTTTTGTTTTATTCCCATTTTATTCATTTTTGAATGACATACAGGAAGCTTGTTGTTGTTGTTAGGTGCCATCGAGTCAGTACCCCACTCAGCAACCTGCGTATAACAGGGGAAACACTATTGTCAGTGCTTCTCTGCTGTTAATAGGGTTTTCAATGCAGATTGATTTTGGGGAGTGGGTTGCCAGGTCTGTCTCCCAAGCCTACAGCACCTGGTGTTCCCAGGCCATCTCCCATCCAAATACTAACCAGGCCCGACCCTACTTAGCTTCTGAGATCTGATGGGATTGGCTGCCATAGGGCTATGGCTGCAGGCAATACAAGAAGCTAGTCCATATTTAATAAATACAACTTGTGGATGGAAATAAGTTTATGCCAATGAAACCATCAGGGCTGGGGTTTAGCTCAGTTGGTAGAATGCTGATCCTCACCTTTTGAGAACCTGAGTTTGATCCTCAGCACAGCAAAAATGGGAGAAGTATGTGGCTTTCCACTCCTGAAACAATCAGCCATTGAAAACCCTCTGAGGTTCACTATGAATCTATCACACCTGACTCCACAGCACCTAACAATAACAACAATGAAACCATCATCACAATCAATGCCATAATATTACCTATAATCTCTAGAAGTCTCCTCCCACTCCATTTTTTGTTTTTTTATTTAATTTTTCCTTTTGTGTTAAGAATGCTCAATATAAGATCTACCTCCCTGACAATTTTGAGTAAACAATACAGTATTTTTAACTTTCTGTGATGTACAGTGTATGTCCAGATTTACTTAGCTGCATAAATGAGACTTTGTACACTCTCACCGACACTTCCTATATTCCCTTTCTCTCAGCCCCTAGGAACTACCATCATACTTTCTGTTTCTATAAATTTGACCACTTTATACTCCACATACATAGGGCTGCATTTGTCTTTCTATGTTGGTCTTACTTTACTTATCATAATGTCCTTCTTATCAGTGCTCCTCTGCTATTCATAGGATTTTCAATGGTTGATTATTTTGGGAGTGCGCTGCTGGGTCCCATTCCCAAACTACAGCACCCAGTATTCTCAGGTGGTCTCCCATCCAAGTACTAACTACTCCCAAACCTGCTAGCTTCCCAGATCAGAGGAGATCACACAGCAGGGGAGTGTGGCTGCATGTGGTTGAAAATGACCATATTTCCTTCTTAAGATTTAATAATATTCCACGGTACATGCGTACCAAATTCTCTTTACCCATTTGTTCATCAGTGGACATTTGTGTTGTCATATCTTGACTATTGTCAATAATTCTGCAAAAGACACAAGAGTCCAATACTTCTTTGAGATCCAGATTTCTACTCCATTGGATAGATATCCAGAAATGGCATTGCTGGATCAAATAGTCATTTTTTTTAAATTTTGGGGGGCTTCACTCCATTTTCACTAAGATCTGAACTGAGTAACATTCCTAGCAATAATTGACATGAGTTCCCATTTACCTATCACATCATTAATGTCTTTTATAATACCTATCTGAATAGGTGTGACTTGCTTGTCCCTAATGATTAGTGATATCGAACACCTCTCCATGTGCCTGGTGGCCATATGGAGAACCCCCAAATTTATTTCTCCATCTAGACATTATATTCACCTTCATATCCACACCACTATCTATGCATATATTTTTCCAAGTATCTCACATTGACATCAAAACTAATCAGATAGAATACTATTTTTTCATGTTTTCCTTTCTACTGACTTCTCTATCTTCTCTTTCTTTATCAAATGGTCTTTCTTGTGCCTCCTTAACTGTTTGAATATAGTTTTTTGAATATAGTTTGGATATAGTCATTTACCTGAGTATACCCTTTAAAATTGTTTGACTCTCACTTCCATCCCCACTAATAAGCTTAATAAAAGGTATCATCATCTTTCAGTTAGCTATGCACACTGCTAATTGGTTTTCCTGTATCTAGTTTTTGTTCCTTTCAAATCTATCTTTCACTTAGTTGCTAGAAAAATTGAAACCTAAATATGCATGAATCTTTATCCCTATGATTATCAGCATCTGTTTATTTTTTGTGTGGCTATAAATGGAATTTTTGAGGAATGGAATTATATTTTATTCATGTGTATTATTAACAGAGCACCATTCACATCAATGAAGAAAGTGATAGAAATATGTTGAGTGAAACAGAAAGCATAACCATCTATCTTTGAAGACTATTTAAATTCTCCTTTGAGTTGAAACAAAGGTTATACTTGCAATAAATTCAATTTATTGCATTTATTCAGTAAATACTTATTAAGCACTATCCTACTCAATTTGGGCTGCCATAACAAAATAACTTAGACTGGGTACTTTAAAACAACAGACATTTATTACTCACAATAGTGGAGGCTGGGAAGTTCAAGATTGAGGCACCAGCAAACATAATATCTAGGGGGGGTTGTCCTCTGCTTCAGAGACAGTGCCTTACTGCTGCATCTCCACATGATAAAAGGGGCATGAAAGCCTCCTTCAATGTCTTTTATGAGTATTCTTAACACAAAATGAAAAAAGTCAAATAAAACAAAACAAAAAACAAAGGAAGTGAAAGGAAACTTCTGGATATTATAATTAAGTTTATGGCATTGATTGGGGTGATGGTTTCATGGGCATGTACTTATTTCCATCCACAACAAATTGTATATATTAAATATCTTCAGCTTCATGTGGGCCAACCAAAGGTCAATAAAGGGAAAAGAAAACAAAAGGGAAAATTTTATATTTATTCTTTTGGTTTGAATCATATTCTGGAGGGAGAAAAATGCTATCATTTTACACATGTGGAAGCAATACATGCAGGGCCTCTGAGAAGAAAATGTCAAGATATTAGACATGCAAAGGATTACTGGTAAAATGCCTCTGAGGGAAAATGAAGAGGGAGCAAGAGGAAGATGGGAAATTGTCAACATAATGTGCAGATCTGTCCCCTGTGAGGGAAAATGAAAGAAAGGAAGGCCTTTGATAAGGCTGATGACTGTCCCTCAAACCAAAGTCCCCACCAGTGGAGTCCTACATCCTCAAGGAAGGAGCCTAAGTTAGAATCTGTGCTATACACAGACACTGACTGAGCAGCCTAGAAACTGTGTCCTTGTGGAGATGCACCAAAGGACTCAAATCACAGTAGCTGAGGCTGTTAGTCAGCAAGAATCCCTGAAGTAAGAAATCTGAGATACATATTCTCTCATCTGCCACAGTAATTACCATGCCTTTCCAAATAAGATCAGTAAAATATAATGTAGTGTAGTAAGGACATGAGATAGTGGTACAAAGACAAGTGTTGAGATATAAGAGAGTGGTGAGCTGTGGGAATTCAGAAAGTAGTAAGGAGCCTTTGGGCGAAGATTAGTGTTAAGAGTGGAATTAAGTTACTCACAATGCATATGTTGAAGCCTTAATCTGAGCACTGCAGAATGTGACTATATTTGGAGATACAGCCTTTAAAGAAGACAATTAAGTTAAAATGAGTTCCTGAGGGGTGGTCTTAATCCAGTCTGATTTGCATCCCTATAAAGGGAATTAGAACATAAGAGCAACACATTAGGGAGGTGTGTGCACTGAGAATAAAGAAACCTGTGAGAATATAGCAGGAAGGTATCATCTGCAAGCCAAGGAAAGCAGCCTCAGGAAACCACAAACCTGGGAATAGTTTAGTCCCAGACATCTAACTTCCTGAATTATGAGAAAGTAAATTTCCAAGTTTTAAGCCACCTAGACTGTGGTACTTTGTTAAGGCTACCCCAGCAAACTACAGTAATCCTATTATCTATATTGGGTGTTATAGTGATTAGAGTTGCCCATCCATTTAGTGGCCAACCCACAGCATAGCATTCCATTGTCACTGGAGATGGTTCACTTTTCCTGCATTTATTTGCTTATTCAGGGGAGGGGTTCTCTGAGGAAGATGTTTGAGTAAAGACCTCAAAGACTCTAGACATGCAAAGATCAAAGTCAAGAAGTCTAAGGAGAGAGAAACCCAGGAGCAGAAGCTCTAAGAGGCTGAGAAAGGCTGAGTGAGCACTTAAGAGATGTGTAGGAGGAATTCTTACACTGTATAAAGTATTGACAGTGGCTCTGGGTTCACCATTAACAGTGCCTTCTTTCTGCTAAGAGGCCACCATTTATGCAGATGCTTCCATGATGGTAGCTCCCTGGGGCTATAAAACAAGGCTGCTCATTACAGATGGAGATGGTCTTCAAAGACCTTTCCTGGTTGTATCATAGAGCTCATTTTAAAATGAAACTTAGTAGGATTAAATGAACTGGGAATTTATGTCATTATCTTACTTAAAAATAAAAAATGCGGAAGGATGTAATTTGTGACATGCCTGGAAGCTAAGGAATACACTAGAACATACTCTAGAAAAGAATCTGACTCTTTCCATCATAGCTGGAGAACTAATGTTGTTAATCTTCTAAATATATTAAAGCTAGTATAATACAAGATAATATACTGGAAAAAGTTCTTAGACATAATTTAATAGAATTGAGAGATTTATTTTTCCTTTTTATATTTCAAGTTCTTTAAAAGTCAAATTAAGGACAAAATTTACTGTCCATATATCAAGCTGAGAATTATCAAAATTAACACCTAAGGCCTTCATTAAGTGCAAACAGATGTAGGTCAGAAATAGCCAAAATAATAACTAGAAATTTGTTGTTGTTGTTGTTAGGTGCCATCGAGTTGGTATCCGACTCACAGCGACCCTCTGTATAACAGGGGAAACACTATTGTCAGTGCTTCTCTGCTGTGCATAGGGTTTTCAATGGCAGATTGATTTTTGGGAGGGGGTTGCCAGGTCCTTCTCCCAAGCCTACAGCTTCTGGTGTTCCCAGGTGGTCTCCCATCCAGGTACTAACCAGGCCCGATCCTGCTTAGCTTCCGAGATCTGACGGGATCGGATGCCACAGGGCTATGGCTGCAGGCCAACTAGAAATTTAGAAGGTAATATATTAAGGATATTTATGTGAAATTTGTTGTTGTTGTTGTTAGGTGCCATCGAGTCGGTATCCGACTCATAGCAACCCTCATAGGGTTTTCAATGACTGACTGTTTCGGGATTGCATTGGGAGTGGATTGCCAGGTCCTTCTCCCATTTTTGCAGTGCTGGGAATTGAACTTGGGACCTCCGAGACTGCAGTGCAGTGCTCTACCAACTGAGCTAAATCCCAGCCCCTTATGTGAAATAAGTCATGTAATTTCCCAGTTTATAGGCTTAGAGAAGAAAAATCTCAAATTTATATAGGATAATACATAATTGCCACTTATCCTAGATATGTATAATAGCAATAAATGTTATTGGCATTGCTGGGATATCATTTATATTGGTCAATTTTACTTTAAAACCAAACTCATGTAGCAGTATAACTAGCTTACTACTGCAGAAAGATTTTGTCTCACTGAGAAATTGAATGATCACATGAGTTATTATATGGTTATTTGGAGACCAAAATGCATATACATTTACTTAAAATTGGAAATCAAAGACTTTTGGGGATTAGCAATTCTAAAGATGGAAAGAACAAAACAGATGGCTTAACACTTTTAATAGTGCGGAACCAATATATTTACACTTCTAAACCATACTTCTTGATAATCCACTTCTTATGACATGGTTATCAATATAATTCAAGGAAAATTGTTCTTTGTTGTTATTGTTGTTGTTGTTGTTAGATGCCTTCAAGTCAAGGCTAACTCATAGCGACTCTATGTACAGCACAGCTAAACACTCCCAATTCTGTGCCAGGCAGACGATTTTATTTATGATTAAGCCCCTTGTTGCAGACACTGTGTCAATCCATCTGGTGAAGGGTTTTCCTTTTGTTTCATTGACCTGCCACTCTCCCAAACATGATGTCCTTCTCCAGGGATTGGTCCTTCCTGACTACATGCCCAAAATATGTTAAGACACAGTATAGCCATCCTTGCTTCCAAGGACCACTCTGGTTGGACCTCTTCTAGGATAGATCTGTTGGTTCTTTTGGCAGTCCATGGTATATTCAATAGTTGTCTTCAGTACCATAATTCAAAAGCATCAATACTTCTCCTGTCTCCCTTGTTCAATGTCCAGCTTTCACAACCATATGATGCAACTGAAAATATCATGGCATGATTCAGGCACACATTTGTCTTCAATGTGACATCTTTACTTTTCAATACTCTAAAGAGATCTTTTGCCACAGCTTTTCCCTGAGCAATGTGTCTTTTGATTTCTTGACCACTGCTTCCATGGGTGTTGATTACAGAGCCAAGCAAAGCAAAATCATGGATAACCTCAATTTGTGCTCCATTTACTGTGAAGTTGCATACAGAGCCAGTTGTAAGGATTTTTGTTTTGTTGATGTTCAGTCACAATCCATACTGAAGGCTAAAATCTTTGATCTTAATCAGTAAGTGTTTTAGATCTTCTTCACTTTCAGCAAGCATAGTTGTTTCATTTGCATAATGCAGGTTGTTAATGAGTCTTCCTCCAATCCTGATTCCATGTTCTTCCTCATAAAGTCCAGCTTCTCGGATTATTTGCTCAGCATATAAATTGAAGAGATATGGTGAAAGGATAAAGCCCTGATGCACACATTTCTCAACATTAAACCAGGCCGTGTTTCCTTATTCTATTCAAACAACCGCCTCCTGGTTCATGTACAGATTCCTCATGAATATAATTAGGTGCTCTGGTGTTCCCACTTTTAGAAGTGTTATCCATAATTTGTTATGATCCACATAGTTAAATGTCTTTGCATAGTCAAAAAAACATAGACAACTTTCTGATATCCTCTGCTTTTGGCTAATATCCACCTGACACCCGCAATGATGTTCCTGGCTTCCTGCCCTCTTTTGAAACCACCATGATTTTCTAGCAATTCCCTGTCTATACACTGCTGCAGTCACTTTTGAAAGATCTTTAGAAGCACTGAAAATATATAATGATGTACTTAATTATATTACTGACTTATTTATACTTTGTTTACTTGAGCTGTATATGATTAAAATATACTTTAGGCTAGCATAGTTCCACACAATTTCCCTAAAAGTGAGATACTTCAATTGTAAAGAACACATCTCTAGCTCACCATTCTAGGATTGGATCTCAACTCCACAAATTATTTCTTTGTGACTGTCTATTACCTAACCACTCTATGTCTTGGTTATTATATCTGTAAAATTTGATTAACAATATTACTTTCTTTAAAGGATTGATATGAGGACTAGAGGAGTAAATGCAGGTAAAGAATTTACAGAAGGTATGACCCTAATAAGTGCTTGACACCTACTGTCTCATATTGCTGAGTTACAAAACTGGTCAAAACATCAGAATGCAATGGCAGGTATCCTTAGATGTTTGCAGTATACTATATCCCACCCTGAGGACCTAGTCTCTGGAATTTATAACTAGTTCAGATGCAAGTTCAAACCAAAGAATGCCCTAAAATCTGCTGAGCCTCAGAGCTTTCTTATGAATGTGGCCTCCTTACATCTGCATATAGATGGGCAGGAGAGTTCTGTGGAGGCTTTTGAATCTTTTCATGTAATCCTTGACCCAAAGGTCTTCATGTCACCTTAGTCAATTAGTAATTTTTTTATTTTGTATTATGAGTTTTTAGTCCACTAATATTCTACTTCTATGAACAGTATCTAGTAAGTGCATGAAGTCATTTCTTTATTTATAAACTTCTACATTTTCTCAGTCATGGGCCAAGAGCCAAACACCACAGAAGGCATGCAGGTACTTTTCCAACCTCATTTGTCTTGCAGTCACCTTTCCCCAGAAGCACTGACTTGGCAAGTCTCCTTTCATATTCTCTTGGTTACAGCACCATCAGAGGAATCACATGAGCAAGCTTGGAAAACTATCTTCCAAGGCCTGCCAGCAGCCTTGTGAGTGAGGCTGGGAGTAGATTTTTCTCCAGTGGAGCCTCCAATGACTTCAGCCTTGTCCACACCTTAGCTCCAACCCCCATGAGAGACTTTCAAGCAGAATGGACAATGAAGCCATCCATAGGTTCCTGATCCATAGGATCTTTGAAAATATAAATATTTGTTATATTAAGCTGCTAAGTTTTGGGGTACTGGTTATACCACAATGTATAATGAATCCACTAATTAAAACAGTTGAAAATTTAAAAGGGGGAAGATGTATTTTAATTTCCTTATAAAATGGAAGCTTGGTGATCAATATTGAGATAGTCTCTGTTCAAAAGAATCCATTCATGTCAAAAATAAGAGAAAGATGTACCGATATTGAAAATTGAAGGTTGAAATTGATGTATCTGAAAAGAGAGAGAGGAAAATATAAGAGAAATGGTCAAAACTGAATCAGTTATTGTGCTGGCAGCTGTTGATAGGTTATAAGTGTGGGCTCAGAGCCCTTCGTGAAAAACGACTTATCTTCAAAACAAAATCAATCTTACATATATATGCACATGAATCCTTTCAGATATATTCTAAGAAATAACCCCTTTTGAAATAATATAAAACTAAATAAAATTTTTATGTGGTTCTGGGTGATTGAACTCAGAGAACACCACCACTGACCTGCACCTTTGGCCCCCTTTTAATCTTCTATCTTGAGACAGGGTCTTACTAAGTTACACAGAGTGCTTCTGGCTTCAAACTAACAATCCTCCTGGCTCAGCCTACTGAATCACTGGGATAACAGGCATGTACTATGACACCTGACCATTTGTAAGTAGCATGTGTTCTTAACTTTTGTAAGAAATCTAAATGCTACATGATTTCAATATTACCCAAAGCTATTTTCTAGAGCTATTAAGTAAAGAATATGAACTAATTGTTTTTGTAAATGTTTTAACACAAAAATTGAAAGTAAATGATAGAACTATCATATAATATACAGATATAAAAGCCAAAACTGATATAAAATCTAATTAGTAAGAGCAACATTAATTTTAATAGTGAAACCAAATAAGGACAAGCAGTCAAAACAAGTTCTTTAAAAAGAAAAAAGGAAATGAGCTGCTACATAGTTCCTTACACATTTAGATCTCAACTCAACAATTAGTGAAGATCCTTTTGGATTCACCTTAACAATTCAACCAAGAGAATAATAAATTAAAATTTGCTTCATGCAGATTATTTATGATGAAACAAAGATCAAAGTTATCATACAGAGCAACAGATTTCTTTTGTACTATAAAATTTCAAATTGGGACTTATTTGTGAATTTTAAATACTTGCCTTTAAAATGTGAGATAATTTTATTTGGCATTTATTTTGTGTAAATATTTTCTTTAATGATTCCTATTATCAAATGCCCTCACATGTCTGTCAGTTTGCCATATTGTGGGGCTTAACATGTTACTGTAATACTGAAAGCTATGTCACCAGGATTTCAAACACTGGGAAGGCCACCCATCATAGACAAGTTTCAGATGAGTGTCCAAACTAAGTTAACTAGGGAGAAGGACATGAATAACCCACTCCCAAACAATTAGCAATTGTTTACCCTCTGAAGAGCAGAGAAAGGTCATATAGAGTGCCAGAAATTGAGTCCAACAGGTTGGAAGGCATTCAAAAAACCACTGGGGAAGAGTTGCCTGCTCAAAGTAGAGTCAACCTTAATGATGGGAGTGGAGTAAAGACCCAGGGACCTCCATTTGGTGATGTAGCACAACTCAAAATGAGATCAAACAACTGTTAACATGCATTAATAAATGGAACATGGAATGTACAGAATATGAATTCAAGAAAATTAGAAATCATAAAAAAGGAAATGGCCTACATAGACATCCACATTCTAGGCTCCAGTGAACTGAAAATGGACTGGCATGGGCCATTTTGAATCATTTAGAATATGGTCTACTATGCTGGGAATGACAGAATAAAGAGAAATGGGGTTTCATTCATTATCAATAAAGACATCTCAAGATCTGCCCTGAAGTACAATGCTGTCAGTGATAGAATAATATCCACACACTTACAAGAAAGGCCAGTTAATATGACTATTATTCAAATTTACATAACAATTACTATTACAACAAATGAAAATAGGGAAGATTTTTACCAGATTCTGCAATCTGAAATAGATCAAACATGTAACCAGGACATATAAATAATTACTGGTGACTGGAATGCAAATTCAGTGACAAAGAAGAAGCCTCAGTAGTTGGAAAATATGGCCTTGGTAACAGAAAAAATGCTGGAGATCACGTGATAGGATTTTGTCAGATCAATGACCTTTTTACTGTGAATACATTTTTTCATGAACACAAACATCAATTATACACATGGAATTCACCAGATGGCTCATACAGGAACCAAACTGACTACATTTGTGGAAAGAGATAATGGCAAAGCTCAATATCAAATGTCAGAACAAGACTAGATTTTGATTGTGGACAAGACCATCAACTGCTCATATGCAGGTGCAAGATGAAACAGAAGACATTAGAACAAGTGTATGAGAGTCAAGGTATGACCTTGAGTACATTCCACCTAAGTTCATAAACCATCTCAAGAACAGGTTTGATGCATTAGACATTAATGATCAAAGACCATATGAATTATGGCATAACATCAAAGACATCATTCATGAGGAAAGCAACAGGTTCTTAAAAAGACAGGAAAAAGTAAAAGACTAAAGTAAACATCAAAAGAGACCCTGAGGCTTGGCTTTGAATGTTGAACAACTAAAGTACAAGGAAGATACAACAGAGTTGAAGAACTAAACAAAAGATTTCAAAGGGCAGCTCAAGAAGACAAAATCAAATATTATACTGACATATGCAAATAGATGGAGAAAGAAAAATGAAAGAGAAGAACATGCTCTATTTTTCTCAAACTCAAAGAATTGAAGAAAAAAATTCAAGTCTCAAGTGGCAATAGTAAAGGATTCTATAGGGGAAATATTAAATGACCCAGGTCACAATCAAAAGAATATTAAAGAAATACACAGAGTCATTATACCAAAAAGAATTGGTGGATGACAAACCATTTCAAGAGGTTGCATATGATTAGGGACCAATGGTACTGAAGGACAAAGTGAAAGCTTCCTTGGAGGAATTAGTGAAACCCAAGGCTCAAGGAATTGATGGAATACCAATTTAGAGGTTTCAGCAAACTGATGAAACACTGGAGGTGCTAACTTGCTTGTGGTTGTTGTTTTTAGGTGCTGTCAAGTGGCATCCAACTCTTAGCAACACTACATACAACAGATAAAACACTACCTATGCCACACTGTGACATGCCTAGTATTATGGCTCATACTTCTCTGCTATTTATAAGGCTTTCACTGGCTGATTTTTGGGGAAGTGGGCTACCAGGTCCTTCTCCCAAGCCTACAGTATCCAGTATTACCAGGCAGTCTCCCATCCAAGTACTAACCATGCACTGCTCTGTTAAATTTCTGAGATAGTATGGGATTAGATGCCACATTGGTATGGGTATAGGTGCTGTCTTGTTTATGACAAGAGATTTGGAAAACAGTTTCCTAGACAACTGACGGGAAGAGATCCATATTTGTGGCTATTTCCAAGAAAGGGAACCCAACTGAATGTAGAAATTATTGAATGATATCATTAATATCCACATGCAATCAATATTTTGCTAAAGACCATTTAAAAGTGACTGCAGCAGTATATAGACAAGGAATTACTGGGAAATGAAGCTGGATTCAGAAGAGGGCATGGGACAAAGGATATAACTGCTGATGTCAAAAGGATATTAACCAAAGGCAGAGAATACCAGGAAGATGTCTACCTATATTTTATTGACTATGCAAAGGCATTTAACTGTGTGGATCATAATAAATTATAGATAACATTGAGAAGAATGTGCATACCAAACCACTTAACTGTATTCATGAGGAATCTATACATGGATCAGAAGGCAATCATTTGAGCAGAATAAGGAAACACTACATGGTTTAAATTCAAGAAAGATGTGTGTCCAGGCTGTATTCTTCCACCATACCTCTTGGATCTCTATTCTGAGCAAATAATCCAGGAAGCTGGACTTTATGAAGAAGAGTGCAGCATCAAGATTGGAGGAAGACTCATTAATAACCTGCATTATGGAGATGACACAATTCTTGCTGACAGTGAAGAGGATCTGAAACATACACTGATGAGGATCAAAGAACACAGCCTTCAGTATGGATTGCAACTCAACATTAACAAAACAAAATTTTTTACAACTGGGTCAGAAAGCAGCTTCATGATAAAAGGAGAAAAAACTAAGGTTGTCCAAGATTTTGCTTTAATTGGTTCTACAATCAACACCCAAGGAAGCAACTGTCAACAGATGTATTGCACTGCTCATACTTATTGCAGACGACTTCTTTAAAGTGTTGAGGAGTAAAGAAATCCCATTGAAAACGAAGGTGCCATAGTATTTTCAGTAGCATTATATGGTTGTGAAAGCTGGATGTTAAATAAGGGAGATGAGAGAAGAATTGATGCTTTTGAATTATGATGCTACAGATGAATATTGAACATAACATTGACTGTGGAATGAACCACCAGATCTATCTTTAAAGAAGTGCAACCAGATTACTCCTTGAAAGCAAAGATGGCTAGACTGTGTCTTTCATATTTTGGACGTGTTGTCATGTAGGACCAATCCTTGGGGAAGGACATGTTTGGGAGATGCACAGGTCAATGAAAAAAAGGAAGACCCTCGACTAGATGGATTGGCACAGTGGTTACAATAATGGGATTAAATATAAAAAAGATTGTGTGCCTGGCACAGAATAGAGGAGCGTTTCATTCTGTTGTACGTATGGTTGCTGAGTCAGACTCAATTTGATGGCACCTAACTACAACATCGCCTGCAGCTGTAGCCCTGTGGCATCCGATCCCATCAGATCTCGGAAGCTAAGCAGGGTCGGGCCTGGTTAGTACCTGGATGGGAGACCGCCTGGGAACACCAGAAGCTGTAGGCTTGGGAGAAGGACCTGGCAACCCCCTCCCAAAAATCAATCTGCCATTGAAAACCCTATGCACAGCAGAGAAGCACTGACAATAG